>JAYMTP010004564.1:0-14737 GCA_036897365.1 Geranium brycei
TCGAAAGATAATTAAATATATTAATAATAATTATAATTATTTTAATTTTTAATTATTAAAATAATATTAATTATTAATAAAAAAAATCTTTCTTCAAAGTCGTTCTTCGATTTGATATATTATGAGCCCGAAATGAAACTCGTATGAGAGAGTTATGTTATTTGAAAGGTTCAATAATTTTTTAAATACGGGCATTTTTATCATTTCCAAAAAAGTTAATGGAGTTGGTCTAAGTGGAACCTTAGTAAACTTAAGGGGCTCACAATTAGCATTTATATTTTAGGAGAGGTAACTGAAACTTCAGAAAACTAAGGGTATTTATGTGAAATTTTTCCTAATAAAAATTGAAGATTCAATTGATGCAGTAAATTTTTTCTTATGGGCTCGAAATTTGCGGTAATAAATTGATAAAAAAAACACACTAATTAATTGAAAAATTCACATAATACCCATGAATTACCCCATTTAAATGGATGACGGAGCCCCTTTGACTCCCAACAAAAACCATCCGAGAGCTTCTTTGTTTACTTTTTTATTATTTAAATTCAAGTATTGTTTTCTAATTAAATTTAGTGGTACTTTTAAATCTCAATTTCACAATAAGAGGCAAATAGAATCTTTAGGCCTTTCAAGACGGAATGATTGATCGAACACATACTGTGACTGAGTATACCATATATGAATGTAAAGATGTTTTGGATATAGAATGAACGTAAAAATATTCTTTGGATCATAGAATATCACATGTACTAAAAGTTGAGAAAAAATGGAGTACCAAACATGTTCAAGCAATATTTGTATTTCTTAACAAACGAATAAAATGTCACCAAAAACCTCTCACCAAAATATTTTCCCTATTTTCGGATCTGCCTCTAACCACAATAATCAAGAGTTGATACACCTACATCACATTTGCACGAGAAGGGTCTGCTGAGGAGTTTCAAAACAACGACCATTGCAACAGAGTCTGCTAAAAGATTCTCAAGGAACGGATTCTAGCCTCGAGAACTATTCTATCTCCCTCTCGGAAGCATAAGCTACCTTCTGCTTTATCATGCCCTCTGCGGCACTGACGGCTCTTTGTGAGCCTGTGATGGTCACTTTCCTGTCAGATATATGAACAAAGAGTAAGATGTTTACGGTGCTTCAGTTTAGCCATTAGAAAAAAACAGATTAGGTCATCTCAACTTCTGCTTTGTACCTATCAGATGTCCCGGACATAAAATCCCCCCTGTCCGATATCTTGATCCTGGCCCCACTAATCTGAAAGAAATAAATGTCTTGTTTTAGTTCAAAGTGGCCAATGCATAGTGGTGGAACTGAAAGGAAAGATGTCATTTACAGTATATCTATAGACCTGACTAATTTCCATTATATTTCTTCCACCACGACCAAGAACCAATCCGATATGCTCATCTGCAACGCCGATGGTGACCGAGTTGTTGTTGTCTTCCTAAATACAGTAGAAAGTGTTTAAGTGAATCAAACACAAACAGTCAAAGCATGCAAGTAACTTGTGAAAGTTTGATATAAAAAAAACTACCAAACAAAAGCTTGCTTTAGCATATTTTATTTCTGGGTCCAAAGGACGGTAAAACAGGTTCTCTCAGACAATCGCTAAACCTGTTCTGATACCCAACCTAAAACTGAAGCTCGTAAGAGGAAGACCAAACCAGTAAATTAACAGATCACTGATGGCTCTATGTTTGATCAGTTTGGGAAACATCAACAATCTCCCATTGGGGGCTACCAGAAGATAGGAATTTGTGAGTCATTGCCTTTTACTTTGTCTTTCTAAATGTACATCACATATCTTCTCTCTTGGCAGGAAGTATACAAACTTATTGAATAAACATTTGTTAACCAAATACCTTTGATCTTTGTGTATTTAAAGCAACTGATTATGTCTTGTATGCATTCAGTTTAAACAACAATTAAACTATGATAAGCATGATAGCGTCGAAAAAAGATGAACCTTGTTATTCTGGAACTTTCCTGCAGGCGCCCGTGGCCCATAATTAACTGCATTGTAAGGTGCTGTTGCAACAAAAGGAAGCACACATGTTACATGGACTACCATGAAAACCAAAGAAGTAAACACCAATCATTTCAAGTTAGAGATAGCTTACTAGGCATCAAGTACCAATAAGTTTATCACCACTCATTTGGAACTACACTCTACAATATGTCAATATTGTCGCATCCTAATTCAACTTCTTTTTTCCAAAATTACTGGAAACTAGTTTTACAAAAGCTACAATAAGATAATCAATAGCTCTGTTAGGAAATTCATTTCTGATATCCAAACACATGCCGTAACAGATGACACTCAGAGTATATAGCTCTGAACTTCCCACTAATCTCATTGGTTCTTTCTTTTTTAGCATATAACACCTACAAAAATACACCATGGTGCAACATGCTCAGAAGGGCTATCAGCCTCTTTTTTCCCCTTTTTCCGCAAGGGTTTAGGATGTTCAAATAGTTATCTTACGAGAACAAATTACAAGCGTAAAAACTGATGATGTGTCAAAAAATATACTTGGGAAAGAATTACTATAGGTTATAAATTCCTTTAGAAATAGCCTTTGTGTAGAGTGATGTAATGTTATTCGAGGGTACAACCTTAATGTCTAAAAAAATCCACAATCCCAAACATTATGCACTCTGAAAGGCAAACATTAGATGCATGTACAATCTGTATTTCCAATATGACTTAAAATGTAGAAATTAAAGGAAAGTTTCCATATTTTTACGAAGCTAGACAAAAGCCTCAACCTATAGAAAAGGTAATAGATATGAAAGTATAGTATTAATTAGTAACATACAGAAACATGAAGGAGAAATTGTTAAGTAGAATTTATATTAGTTATTTAATCAAACAAACCTGCATATGAAAATGGGGCATTCATAGTCTGTGGGTAATGAGGGTCTTCAGTCAGCTTTGATAGAATCAAGTCAACTGCACGCATCTGTTCCTCTAAAGTGCCAGTAATTGTTATTAATCTATCATTCAACCCAAAATAATTATTATCCTGCGCAGATATCTTAATTCCAGCTTGGGATTCTTCAATAAATGACCTGCAAGGAAAAAAAGCATATCATCAAATGCATAACATCAACCATTCTGTGTTTTTCGGTCGCCATATGCAAAAACAATGGACCCTGCCAAAAAGAAACTGGTTAACAGTCCTGAGAAGCAAAAATGTCCCTAATAACGCTACAACAATTGTCACGCCTGCCTAATCTCCCTAGTCCGCATAGCAAGTATCAATGATCCCTGCAACATAATAATCTGTAACTACTTAGAGAAACATATGAACATAGGTAAACACAGCATGCCTGACTTTAGACGTCAGTCTGTCCCTTACAATTCCTCAACTAAACACATAAGGAACATATTTTCCATAGATATTTCCCCTCTATCAACTGCACTCGTGAGTTGCAGTAGGCCAAAGACAAAAGAGTGTCTTTTGAAGGTTTTTAAGAAAGATTAAGGTGGCAATCAAATAATATGCATCATGAAGTCACAAAGGAAATGGTAAGAACGCTACATCTTAGCATGGACATCTCAGAAGCTTCATCAAATAATAGTGATATTGTCTTAAATATTCACAAAATCATTCTGCTCCTCTAGCAAGTCCATCAACCTCCCTAAGCCTTTATGTTCTCTAAGTTCGATTCCTTATAGATCATAACCTTTACCACCTATGTATCGTCACTTGTCAGGCTACTTTCCCTTCAGTAAATGCTATACATTTTGCACAACTTGGATGCAAGTGAATCACAAGGGTGGGTTACCTAATAAAAGCTGCTAAAGCCTTATCCTTCGCTGTATTTAATAAAATGTTTGTTGATCTAAAGATTAGCTGTTCCATGACCTCAAATATAGCATTTAAATGGGTGTTTGGGAAGTCATATAACTAGTTCTACTACGTTTGTTTGTTGGCTTTGAAAATTTAGTTCTGATCATAGTTTGCATACAAATACAATTTGGAAGAAAATTAGTTCAGCTCATCAGGTACAATTCTAAATTGAACAGGACCTGTTAGTAAACTCCCACATATGTTTTGAACAATAATAGCTTTCTGCATCCTGCCCTTCATAGGTAGGGTGAAAACAAAGTTACATGCCACGCTGTAAAAGAGTCCCATAAAAAATAATGTAAATAGTTTCTATTTCTTTAGCATATCTATATTTTCTAAACATTATTTTTCCCAATTTAAACAAATCCTATCAGCTGGTAAAGGAATCATCATATTGCCAAAACTTGAGCAACTAATTGCTCACAGCACACTGGAATACTGATTTCATAGAAAGAATAATCCACACAATCAGACCACGTGATCTTCCCTGCTTACAAAATGATCTGGATGATTTCAAGCCATTCACAATAGCAGACGATAAAAAAATAAAAGAAAAAGGCTAAGAATCCACAATAAAAAATTAACTGGAAACAACTACTCATTTTATTCTATTGGCAATTCTTCAAAAGCATATATCATCAGTGAGCTATTTTATTTTCTGAAAAAACAAGGAGCATATTCATACTTTATGGTGGAGCCGCCTTTCCCAATTATACTACCACATGAGCTATTTGGAACTATCAGCCTCACTTTGGTCCGTGGATCAACATCATTGCCCTCTTCATTATGAATCTGACAAACAGAATAAGTTTTGTCAAAATCAGAAGACTTAAGAAATTATAGCATAAACATATAGATTACCTCATTCAATAATTTAGCAAGAATAAGTTCCACAGCCTTGAGAGATTCATCAATTGACCCAGAAACCATAATAATTCTATCTGATGTTCCAGGGAAAAATTCATGATTGCGTGATAACTGAATGCGTGCTCCAGATTGGGACTGAAAATCAGTAATTGTTGAGCCACCCTTTCCAATGACAGAACCAGCTGCAGAGTTTGACACGAGAAACCTAATGTACGTAGGTTTTTCAACTGAATCTGGCAGCAATGATTATGAAAAACAAACAAATCAGCATTAATTAAGAGAAGTAATTGTACACCATAAAATCCTATATAATGATTCAAAAGACAGGATAAAATAAATAGCTGAAATATAAAAACTGACATTCTAGTTCATGTTATGCCCCTGTGCAGGAAACGTACAAGTTCTTTATCACTAAGGTACAAGTTGGAAGGAAATGAACCAAATACAAAATTATAATGAAACCAAACTTAATTCAAAGGAAGCCTAAAACTAGTACACAATTTCAACATACAATGACTTTTTTTTTACACCGCCAAAACAAACACTAGTAAATATTATTACCAATCAAAAAAGGGTTTACAAAGTGCGGCCGGGAACAACATCATTTTCTTTATAGGCATTTCTAAATCAGCAAATGAAATTAACACGACCCCTTTCATAATGCAATTACCTTAACTATACAGTGGAATAATAAAATTCATAGCAATCCATGGTTTCTGTAGACATTTACTAGTCTAATTCACTAAATAGGAATTGCACCATAAATCCTAATCTCGCCAACCATAAAACCAAAATGGAAACAAAGAGCAAATAATCCATACACGACATTGAAAACAACACTAGATCATTCAATCCTTGCCATAATTTCCTAATTTGACTACAAATTCAAAGCTTTTCCTAGCGTTACATCAAATCATAGAGAGAGAAAGTAGATCAGATGGACCTGAAGTAGGAAACTCCGGCGGCGGAGGAGATCGCCTCGGGGATGAGGACTCGGTCGACTCCATCATCTTCTTCTAGTTCTAGGGACAAAAGAGAGGAGCGAAGATGGAGAGAGAAGAGAGTGACAGTCGGAGAATTCGCAGAAATGGAATGGGTGTGGTGAGAGGTTGAAGAAGAGCGAGTGCGTGTGGTTGGCGCGTGGGTTGGATTGGGTCGCCGTGGTTTTTACTTTTCTTTATTTTATATTAATTAATAACTCCCCCCAAAAAAGAAAATAAAAAGGTTTCCATTGCCGGGAATCGAACCCGGGTGAAAGCCAGATATCCTAACCGCTTTTTAATACATCGAAAAAGGTTATGAAGAAAATATTCTGTTACATATATGATATGCGTCAGGTTTTCAAACACATTATTTGATTGCATGTTCAACCAAGCTATACATGCAATTGAAGTGACGTGTATAACCGTATGAGAGTATATATCTACTTACAAAATTAATCAATTATGGTGATAATGATATAATTTGATTGTGTTATCCTTTTTAATGCTATATACATTTGAGTCGAGAAAAGAAGAAAATATGTCTAATGTTGAAGTTCGACTCGCTTATAATATTTAATTGATAGGTGTCTGGTTGAGATACTTGTTACGTAATGGAACACTGCTCTTGTCACTACAAACAAAATTATTATATGTGACGCACCTAAATCTCAGCTTACGTTGCTTGAGGTTTTATGTCACCAACCATATATATGTCGCCTATGAGACCACTATTGGATTTTTCCCTTAGGGGCAGCGTACACCCATGTTGCCCTTAAAGGAAATAACGTTGCCCTCATTTATGTCATCTCCTAAATGTGGCATTTAGTGTGCGACTCATAAACCATTAACACTATTGTCGTATTCTTGGAGACTAAGGTTATATGTGACGTATATTTTTTTTTTTTTTTTTTTTTTTTTTTTTTTTTTTTTTTTTTTGTCAAATAAAAAAAAAACCACAAAAATCTACAAATTACACATGTACCAAGATTCGAACTCAGGACCTCACATGTGTTAAGTGAGCTCCTTACCACTTGGCCCAACTTATGTTGGTATATGTGACGTATATAGTTTTAAGAAGATTGTTCTTGAGTCTCGATAGAAATTATCCAAACTAAATCATGCTACGTATAAAACATAGAAAAATGTTCGATGATTACTATTTGCAACTACTAAGTATATCATTTTTACCACAAACAATAATTTTTTTTTGCATAAAAAACAACAATATTACTCTAAATATAATGAGTCACAATAATAATGTCACGTCTTGTAACTATGTTAGTTATGTTAGAGACAAAACACAAAAATTTACAAAAATAAATTAAACAAACAAAACTGAGGTTGAAATTAGCATGAAATGTTTAATACACCTAATCAACGCATAAGTGTCGGTTCTTTACACCCGACGCATAGCTGCGTTGGGATGGATAAGTTGGGACACCTATAATAAGTACTAGGTACACCCAAAATATATTTTCTTAGGAAGGCTCCATGAAACATTGGTTTAACATTTCCCTTTGTTTTTCCACCAACTTTTGGTGCATTGCAGTTCTATTGATGACGTCGGCAGTTTTTCGGATCTCAAGGTCAGTAGTGCGTGCCTTGAGCTATTCTTACATTTGTGGCATCCTCTCCTCGACCCTCGAATCTACCTCAGTTGTGAGATGTTTTTTTATAACGCCAGAAGTAGATGCACGAGTACCACCTCGTTGTTGTGGAGGCATCGCAAATTTAAGTGTCAAATCCACTTATGATGGTGTCCCGTCTCTTGAAACAATGAAACCCGCATGAAAATAATTAAAATGATGACGTGGCATCAGACAGTGAATCAGCGCCTCTCTCTGGGATTACCGGTTCTTCGTTTTAACACAGATTCAAAAGCTAAAATTACACACTCTCTCTTTTCCAATGTAATTATAGAAAATTTTTGAAATCTTTCTCTTTGTCTTCACATTCAACGACACAATCATCAACACTTTCTCGCGCATTTTCTCTCCTTCTCTGGTGCAGAAAAGCTAGGGCTTGTGTTTTGCGGAGAAATGCACGACTGGTACGTTTTCATGGTTCGGTTGCAGATGATTTCCTGTTTGCTCTGGAATTGGTTGAATTTATTGTGAATTTTGATGGTTTTCGTTTCGTTCTTAGAACAGTGTGTGGCCGAGCATTTTTAATTTTTTATTTCTATTTTCTTATCAGGTGATGATATGTGTAGAACTGTGAATCACGATTTGGTTAGTGCACGCTGTTTGATTGTTGTGGTTTTCATGAACCTGGAGGCTCGAATTTTGGAGGGTTCCTTTTCAATTTATTTTTGGATTTTGTTAGAGATTGAAGAGTTTTGCGTATTACAAAAAATGTTTGATTTCAAGATTTTGAGCAATGGAGAGGTAAAGGAACCCGGTATTCAGGTTGTGAGTGGTTAAGAATTGGGCTAGGATGACGGATTTTGAGGAGCCACAGCAGAAGCCTGAGTCCACAACGGCTTCACCTTCACCCGAGTTTGATTGTGGATTGGAAGAATTTATAGGAGGGAATGTGGATGATTGTAAGTCATTTGCATCCTGTAGCTCTAGGCAGGCTCCGGGTGATGAGGACGACGATGGGGATCAGCTTGTCCGGAGGAGACGAAGATCTGATCTTGAGGGTGATGACTTGGCAGAGTCATCTGCTGCACGGAGGCGCCACTCAAAGCTGTTGAGCCGCTGGGCTGCACGCCAGGCGCAGGACATGATAACTACTATTGAGAGAAGGAACCACGAGTCGGAGTTGATGGCACTCGCGGGTCTGCACACAGTTTCAATGCTAGATGCATCTTTCTTGAGCGAGTCACATTCGCCCACTTCAGGGCGACAGGGGATAGTGGAGAGGCCAAGAACTCATGCTTCATCGATTTTACAAATGTGGCGTGAGTTGGAAGATGAGCAATTGCTGAACAGGGCGCACAGGGTGAGGAACAGGTCGAGGCAGCGAAGGAATGCTGAGTCTAATACAAATTTGTCAAGTACGGATATTCCTGAGGGTAGAGGTAGCGAGAATCAGGGTAGTTTGGAGGATCCAACTGAGAATGAGAATGACTTTGGTTCTTGGTCACATGGTCGGATGGAGACACAGAATGAGCATGGGAACAATAATGTCTCTACCCAGGAACAGTCTCCTGATCTTGGTGAAGTTGAGAGGGAGAGGGTGAGGCACATAGTTCAGGGATGGATGGAGAGTGGCATTAGTGATCACTCATCTAATATTGCTCAGAGGAGCAATAGTCCAAGAGCAGAATGGCTTGGTGAAAGGGAACGTGAAAGGGTGAGACTTGTCCGGGAGTGGGTGCAAATGATAAGTCAGCCAAGAGGTGATCATGGGGGTAGAATCGGGGATCAGGGTGCAGGGCTTGAAGCCCAAGGTGCCAGGTCAGTAGTCAATCACGATGAAAGGCAACCAGAGCATATTCACAGAGACATGCTCAGGTTGCGTGGAAGACAAGGTATACTTGATTTACTTATGAGGATTGAAGGCGAAAGACAAAGAGAACTTCAAGGATTGTTGGAACACCGAGCTGTTTCGGACTTTGCTCACCGGAACCGCATTCAGGTCAGCTGCTTATTTTTTTTATGAAATGTCTTGATGTACTGTTTTTCTTTTTTGTCCTTTAGTGGCATATGCCTTTATATTTTCACAAATATTATAGCTTTGGAAATCAGAAAAGTGTACTTCAGTCTGAGTCCTGGAGATTATCTTTTGATGTTATTATCTGTAAGACATTTCAAGTTTGCATATTCTTGTTTATCTACTTCATAATGGTAGAAGAATTCATAAGTTTTGCTAGTGAGTTAGCCCCAGAGTGTAAGATTCTTAATATATGAGGTTACATCTAGCTATTGCATGCATGCTTTATTCTTCCTTTGCACCACCAAGTTTCTACTAGAGTTTATACTTTTAGCCAACCGAAGTTCCTTCCCTTTGGAGTTAATGATCTGCTCCACTGTTATTATGGTGGTGCAATATTATCAGGCAATCTTGTAGGCTGTTATTATCGGGCTATTAGATGGGCATCCCTGTCAGTTTCAATTGATCCTTCTAATATTTCAATCGATTTCATCTATTACGTAGTTAGAGTTTCTAGGTTTTCAAGCTTCCAATTAGTTTGTTCCTTCTTTCTTTTCTTCCATCTTGAAAAGATTTAGTTTCACTGCAACTAGTTCATCCTGTTATTGTAGCTACTGGTATGAAATAAGGAACTGGTGCTCTCATTCTTGAATCTAAAATATGGTTAGGGTCTAATCTTACACTACTTATGTGAGGCTTGGGTCTCACTTTATCAGATGGTTTCTATTTGATTCTGTGATGTTTTAATATACATTATTTTTGCGTAATATTTTCGTTAAGAATGACTTCATGGTTTTTTTGAGCATATTTGATTATATTATTTTGAGGTTTCGCATGCCTTGTAGCTGTGTCTCAATTACTAAGTTCGTCTTTCCAGTCACTGCTCCGAGGGAGATTCTTGCAAAATGGAAGTCTTGATGAAGATGAGAGACCGCCTTCTATGGCAGCAAGTGAATTACTACAGCTAAGACAACGCCACACTGTTTCTGGTTTGAGGTATAAACTCTATTAACCATGCAATAAGCCTTAATGTTGCATTGCTTGCTCTAGCATTAAAGATCAAATCTTTTAATAATTTGCCTTTTATGTATTAATTTAAGTATAAGAATTGAATTGTCTATTGTTGGTTGACTAAAATGACAATCCTGACTGTTGCTAAGTCATTGATATGATATATACTCCCTTTCTCCTTCAGGGAAGGGTTCCGCTCTACATTAGAAACTATTGTTCGTGGTCAACTAAGCAGCAATTCTGATACAGCAGCTAATAGTAATGCTAATGATTCCAGGGATGATTGGACTCAAACAAATGAGTCACAGGTCATCCAACAAGAAAACTCAGAGCAACCTGAACCAATGAGTCAGGAAATCAATGTCATTGATGGTCAACTGTTGTCGGATCAAACAGGAAACTCAGAAAGCAACACAGCTGTGGAAACTATGAACTGGCAAGAATCTCCTAATCGAGGGGATTGGACTGAGCAAATGAATGAAGATGATAGTGGAAACTACGGCCATGAATGGGGACATGGTAATGGTGGAGATACAGATGGGATTTGGCAAGAAAGTATAGTTAATGATTGGCCTCAAGAAACTCCTAGAAATGCAGATGGAGATAATCTTCTGCAAGAACCACAAGCGGCTTGGCATGGTGCTGGCTCTCAGGAAGCTGGTGAAAATTGGACTGAAGGGCGTTCTGAACAGCCACAAAATCGTCATGCTGTGCCAGCTAGAAGATTAAATAGATTTCATCCTCCGGATGATCAAAATGTGTATAGCATGGAACTCAGGGAGCTTCTGAGCAGGTACGTGAACAGGTCTGAGAGCTTTGCCCATGATCAGTAAAGTTTATCTTTGTTCTGCATATTTATATAATCAAATTTCAGCCAACACTTGTTGGGCCCAGTGGTTAAGAGCTTGTGGTTTATCTACCAGGATCTTGGAAGCCTTGTGGCTGCAGTATTTAGGATGGAAACTATACATGCACACACATAATTGTAGTTCATGCTTCATTTTTACAGGAGAAGTGTTTCTAATCTTCTTCGTAGTGGTTTCCGTGAAAGCCTGGACCAGTTAATACAATCATATGTGGAAAGGCGAAGCCGTGCACCCATTGACTGGGATCTGCACAGAAACTTGCCAACACCAACTCCTACTGAGCAAGATGAGGAGCAGCAAAGGGATGAAGAGACTGAGGATCAGCGTGATGCTGTCAACAGACCTCCACCGGTGCCTCCACCACAGCCTCTTTGGCACCAGGATTTACATCACACTACTTGGTCTCGCCACACCATGCAGCGATCAGAAATAGTGAGCCATCCTTCTTCATGTCTTGGAACTACATATCTAGTTTGCTTCCTACTGAACCAAAAGGTTACCCTCTTTTGTTTGCAGTGCGTACATGTTGGCCATTATGTTTCCCTGTCAATGTGTTTTGGTATAGTGAAGTCAATGTTGAGAGTTGAGAGTTCTTATGAAAGCTAAAAATTCTTGATTTCGTCTTCAGGGAATTCTAAGCTAAAAATCTGATGTCTAGAAACGAGGAAGTCAAGGCGTGTTGGAGCATTGTAGAAAACTAGGTTTATTATTTAATGAATTGAGGCTATCTCATTATTTTCGGTGTATTAGTGTCGTGGTAACTGCCATATTATTTTAACTGAAATGGTGATGAAAATGTGTTCAGTTCGATTCAATGAAACGAGATTAGGAAATTTGGATGAACTGTTACACATCAGGCTCTCTTTTGCCTTTTAATCAGTCTATTAGTGAGGTCTGTCCATCTTTTGATTGTGTTATCGGCTAAAGCTATCATGATATGGCTAGTATAGGAACATTATCTATCCGGTCTTTTAATACTGATGCACTTTTTCATTTGAAACTGAACGTGAATGCTGATTTGGGGCAGGAATGGGAGATAGTGAATGAGTTGCGATCAGAAATGGCAAGACTACAGCAAGGTATGACTCATATGCAGAGGATGTTGGAGGCTTGCATGGATATGCAGCTAGAGTTACAACGCTCCGTCAGACAGGAAGTCTCTGCAGCTTTGAACCGATCAGGTGGCAATAAAGGTCCACATACAATCTCCATCAATGATCATCATTGATTTTTCTCTGTTTTGCAAGAACGAAAATTTTCTTCTATCAGACAGCAACCAATTTGGTCCCCCAACTAGCAAAAGTGGGCCAATAGTTCAGTATTTATTTGTTTGTAATAATTTTGATTAGCAACTAAGGATTTCACTTTTGCAGGAGTGGGAGCAGAAACATCAGAGGATGGTTCCAAGTGGGGTCATGTGAGGAAAGGAACTTGCTGTGTCTGCTGTGATAATCATATCGATTCCCTCTTGTACAGGTATCTATGCATTCTTAACTTTTCTTAAGCCAATCTTTTCAATTTGTTGCTTATGTTCGGTCTCCAACTTCAAAAACGCGATCTGTACAGATGTGGACACATGTGTACCTGTTTGAAATGTGCAAATGAGTTGGTTCGGGGGGAAGGAAAATGCCCGCTGTGTAGAGCACCAATTGTCGAGGTGATCCGAGCATACTCCATACTGTAAAAAGAGGTGAGTAGAGGAAGCATACATAATAACATAACAGAAATGAAATTCTTTTTTTTTCCTAATAGAATGAGTGTTATGTGTATAGGCAAGTCTGGTTTTTTTGGTCCGTAGAGTGTTGGGTTGTTGCTGTTTGTTCTGATTATATACGAAATGCTGTGCAGTGTATTATTATGTATAGTTGGGATAACAAACTTAGTTGATTCATCATCATTCATTCATGCGTAAATAAAATTTTGATCCAAGATTCTTTTTCATTCTCGTTCTTCCTCCGTCGATTTGTTACTAGCTTTTTGAAGTATGGGAGAAAAGAGTGAATTTTATCATAAAATGATCGGACTTTAAATATTTCGGATAGATTTCTCTCATGATTGTTAAATTGCTATTTGAACATTAATTTGAAGGCTAGTTTATGATACCTAAATTGAATTAGGTGATTCTAACCAATTTAGGTCAAATTTGCTACAACTGCTGTGGATTTTGGTTGAGAAATCAAACTCTATTCCTCAACAACCAGACTAAAATGGAATGCTCATACAGTATTCAAGATGAGACATAAACCCTAGAACAAGAGACACTACACAACTGCTCCAATCGCCTCAACCAGGACCACCATCTTTCAGTCCAGCACTCCTCTCGCCAAACCTGAAAGACGAGCCTCGCAACATATAAGAGCAACGGCTCTTACAAGCTGCAGCTCAATAATATTCAAGGCAAGAAAATCATAACCTAGGTCACTATTTTGCTCACTACAGTACACCCCTTACCGGCCAAACCGAAACAAATAAGTTGTAGAGAGTTAAAAATTGAAGTAGCTTCGTCCTTTTCCATTTCTCCGACTGAATAAAAGATATATACTTAGTAACAAAAGTGAAATCAACTCGAGGGATTATTAACATTAGCTTGGGTTCAACTCAAAAAAATTTCGCTAATTCATGCATAGCAAGTCCCTCCTTCTTTTAATGGGAAAGGACGCTCAAGCACACCTAAAATTCTGTCTTTTTAATATATGTACAGTGAAGTTTATATTGTTCTTTTTAGTTCACCGAAGTTCCTATTTTCGTCCATTTTAGTGTCTCAAATCTTGATGTTGATTCCATCGCAAGCAGTCTACCCTCTATGGAGCCAACATGTCTGAAAAGGAAATGACGTGAGGTAGGATTCCGATGAGCTTGAAATGTCTCGGACAAATTAACAGATATCACCTCGTGAAGATATGAAATACGCTGATCATCTCAAACACCGTGAATGCTAAACTTTTGTTGATTTTTGACTTATGTTGAGTTTTCCTCCTCCCTTGACTTCACTTGTCCTATTTTGACTCGAATTTGGACAATTTTTTGCCCCTTATACACCATTTCCCTCAAATCGCATAAAAATAACATCCACTTTTAAAAGTATGGTATTCGCTAGAAATGTGTCATTCGAGGATGGATAATTCTAAAAATGGGGGTCCTTTGTGGCAAGTCTCGAGTGCATCTTCTTTAGTTTAATCTTCTCCAGCAATGTGGGTGCAGTCACAACGTAGAGGGACTACAAATTTATTGTGTGAGCATCTATCTCCAACAAGTACCCCATACAACATATGAGCTCGAAATCGATGCCTTCCATCCCCAATAAAGTGTTGGGAGAAAACCGAATCTAATAGAATAATTAGACGCAGCGGAATTAAACAATTCTCCCCACTTGTGCAAATCTTATAAGAATCTATCAAGCAGAGTAAATCAAGCAAGCTAATAAAATATAGCAAACAAGAACACACAATAGGCACACACAGTTTTAGCGCGGAAAACCTCCTCAAGACGAGAGAGGAAAAACCACAGGACCCTCGAGGCCGCTTAATCTCCACTATCAATATAA
>JAYMTP010004565.1:0-14737 GCA_036897365.1 Geranium brycei
ATAAACACATGTTTTCAAATCAGAACTATTGAGGGTATTTTGGTCTTTTTATCTCTAAATTCTGTTATATTTAACCCTGTTAGAACTAAGTGAGACGAAATGTAATTTAGGTGACTGCAAAATCGAGTTTTATATTTGGGTGTACCTATGTGAAAATGACGTATAGTTGGGTGTACTTATGTGTAATTACCCTTTCTTTATAAAATTCAAATTTGATGTTAATTCATTTAACATGGAATATTCCATTTTCAAACTCCTACAGGTGGGGTCTAGAATTGCAGCCATCAAAACCAACCTAAGTAACCTCAGAACAAGTTTGCAAACTTGCGGTATAAGAGAGGTGAGAGTGAGTAGAGAGGAAGCTTCCGCCGCTGGGGCTTCGGCAACCAGCAGAAGGAAGAGGCAAGACTATGCTCATGTTGTTAACCACAATGTCATCGGGTTGGAAGGGAAGGTAACTGAATTAGTTGAACATTTGCTCGACGTAAAAACATCACCGGTGGTTTGTCTTTACGGTATGGGAGGTCTGAGTAAGACCATTACTGCCAAAAAAGTTTATAGTGACAGTAGAATCCGGGTGAATTTTGAAGGCTTTGCTTGGGTCTACGTTTCTCAGCAATGCAGCCATAAACAAGTTTGGAAGTCAATCCTTACTCAACTATCAGACAACAAAGAAGCCGTACAATCTATGACAGAGGATGAGTTGGCATCAAAACTTTGTAGCATTCAGAAGGAAAGAAAATGTTTGCTGGTAATAG
This sequence comes from Geranium brycei, assembly GCA_036897365.1. Lineage (NCBI taxonomy): Eukaryota > Viridiplantae > Streptophyta > Magnoliopsida > Geraniales > Geraniaceae > Geranium > Geranium brycei. The sequence goes on from JAYMTP010004565.1 coordinate 759, forward strand.
ACGACATTTGGAGAAGTCAAGATTGAGTCGAGCTCTCTCCCGCTTTCACCAATCTGGAGAAAGATAATAGAAGCAAGATACTAATTACAAGTCGGAATCAAGGTGTAGTAGCAACGCATAGAGTGTATAGCACAGTGATGGATAGTTTGAATGACAACAACAGCTTGAAGCTACTTGAAAGTACAATATTATCTTTGGGAGGCTCTCACCAACTAAGTAAGTGTATATATTCTTGCTATTTCTCATACCTTAATTTTGCCTCCAAAAGTCTGTTCCGTTTATTTACGTTTTCCTTCTTAATTTCATAAAAGTATACTTAATTGTTGGGAATAAGGATGACAAAAAAATCAGAACCCGTCCCGATCAAAACGGGTGAAACCCGAATTATTATGGGTTCGAGTTTTTTGAGCGGGTGTGGGTCGACCTAGGATTCGATTTCGACCCACACCAGTACAAATTTTAAAATAATACTAACTTATATATTAATGTTATGCAATATATATTTTTATTAATTTTTTAACAAAAAAGTAATATATTATTGTTTCATCCCCTTCCATCAAGGACGGGGACGGTTTTATACCGTCCTTGATGGAAGGGGATGAAACAACGGGGGATGGTGAAACATTGTGGAGGATTGCCACTGGCCATAGTTGTACTAGGAGGAATATTAGCCACAAAACATGAATTAGCAGAGTGGGAGAGAGTTTGTGATAACATTAAATTAGCTTTGAAGCGAGGAGAACAAAATGGAAGCCAAGGAGTAAATAGCGTGTTAGAGTCAAGCTATGAGGATTTGCCATACAATTTAAAATCATGTTTCCTCTCTCTCTATCCCAAAATCATGCTTCCCTTGTAGAAATTTCCCCTCAGCTAAGATCCTTTCTGTTTCGCGATTTTAGTGAGGAGCTCATACCGTTTGGCTTTTTTGACGAGGAGTCCATACTGTTTAGTGATTTTGATGATGACGAAGCTAAAGTTAGTAAGGATTTTACAACTTTCAAGGAGTAGTTCTTATTCAACTCAGAAGATCTGGAGAGGACATATAGGAAATCTCATTCACCTGAGGCTTGTAGACTTTGGATATGGAATTCCAATGATCCCCACATCCATTGGTAACTTGAGGTGCTTGCAAACATTGAAGTTGGAGAACACTCGTAATTCCATATTCAATATGGGGGATGGAACAATTGAGACATCTGTATCTTTCCGAGTGAGCAATCTCCGGAATTTGCAGACTCTGGTAAACTTTCCTCCGGAGAAGTTGGACATGAAACAAAATCTGGTCAAATTCACCAGTGTCGGGAAATTAACAACTAGCCGTAATTGGGAAGAAGAAGATGGGATCATGAGGAGTCAAGAAATCGTGTTTAACCGGATGCAATCATTGACTTTAAATTTGAAGATATTCGGATATAGAGATTTGGAGGGCATCACAAGAGGTTGTCCATGTCTGCATAGACTAGTTGTTAGAGAATACGAAACAGAGGTTGTCCTAAATATGGCAGCCTGCAGTTCTACCTGGCCCTCGAACCTCACCAAGCTTGTCTTAAATGGCACAGAACTTGATGGAAGGCATATGGGGCCACTGGCAAAGCTGCAGAGTTTAAAGGTTCTCTTCCTTGGGTACAGGGCATTCATTGGGAAGGAAATGATTTTCCATGAAAATGATTTTCCTAAACTCCACCATCTTAAACTTGATACTTTGCGTGAGTTGGAAGCATGGAGGGTGCATGAAGGAGCTTTGCCGAGTCTAGTCTGTTTAGAGATTTATCGTTGCAGGATTCTCCAGTCTGTTGCTGATGGATCCCAATTTCTGAAGCAGTTGAAGGAACTAATAGTCACATACATGCCTTATAGTTTCAAAAGGAGGGTGGAACAAGATTGGGTTAGGGTCAGTCACAACGTGCCTTCCATGTCCTTTGCCAATATTTTCGGGCCAGGCAAGTAGCTACAGTTTGTTTCTTCCCTGTAAATTAATTAAATAACATTTCCGTAATCTCATACTCTATCTACTTTATATTATGTATCAGGCCACCCGGAGGAGGAGAAGTTGGACAAGGGTGATGATGAAATAGAGGTAGAGGTTGAGCAATAATAATATAATTATAATTCAGGTATGGTTGCTAACATCACTTAATTATGTACAATCATATTCATCTCAGTTTGCACTACTTACGTGTATCTGTCTATCTATAAACTAAATGCTCTATCATCTTCTTCTTCGTGTACTCCTTTCAGGCTTCACGACCACCCCATCACCATCTCCATTGAAGTTCTCGTTTGGTTCCCGAATCTGAATCACTACCAAAAGATGCCAAGTAGTTGGCGTTGTTTCATATTCTCTTAATGGCACTGAAAGCTCACAGTTTGAGTTTACAGTGGAACAAATTAAGGATTTATTGAGTTGTTTCTTTGTATCATTTTTATCCTTATTAGACTAAGTAGTTGACTTTGTTTGATTCTCTTTTCTGACTCGGTTCCAACCCAACCCAAGGGTTTAATTCCACTCATAGCTCGCAGGTTGTGTTGTTTCCATTGCGATTCGAATTATGATTATTGAGTTTTAGCCTTCTTAATTCTTGTTTCTCTCTTCAAACATATTCACTAATGTGATTGATATAAACGCATCCATGACTTCTTACAAGAATTGAAAAGGTAAAATTTTGATCATGTGACACGAAATTTGTAATTAGGATTTAAATTATGACAATTTAGTTATGGTGTCCGTCTTCAAGAGGATATCTTAGTGGTTTTGAGTCACACTTTTAAATTTTAATAAAGAGGTCGTGAGTTTGAATCTCATTAAGAGGAATGAGAAGAAGTAGAAAAATTATAATGGTTAAAAAAAGTAGTGTTTTTAATTCTTGTTTTTCTGCCAAACATATTCATAGATGTAATTGATTCATTGGCATCAAGCAACTCAAAATATTCTATTTTTATCTATGGTTTTCCCAGTCAGATATAATAAGAAGTTTAATAATAATAATGAACCCTGTAATAGTTAGGAGTGAGAAACTTATAATCAGATTAGGGTATGATTAACATATTTTTTTGGGTTGGTTCGAAATTTATTAGTGGCAATCTTGAGGGGTCCGAACTTGGTACCAGGTTGTTCACAAAAAAATTACTAGTATCCAATAATTCGAAGCCGGTAAAAATTTAATACGCTTGGTGACATCTTTACTGTTCATCCAACTCTCATTTGATACTCAATCTAATTAAATATGTTTTGGATTGAAAGAGACTGGAACAAGATTGGGACAGAGTCAGTCACTTGCCTTCCATCTCTTTTATCAACCGTGACAGAGGCAAGTAGCTATAAAACGTTTCATGTTTAAATTCTTACACTTATTGTGTTATTTCATGTTCTTATATCTCTCTTATGACTTATTCAGTAATAGGATCTAAAAGTTAAATCTTAAATCTCAGCCCAATGTGTACAACAAAACAGAAGCTTTTATATTTTATGAGAAACTGAAGGCTCTGCTCAAGACTTTTGTAATCCTCGGAATAGGGCTAATCGAACCTGGGAAATTTGCAAATCAATGGGTATTACATGCAACATGACCGATTTCCAAATGATCAACGTTCTTGAAGATATGGAGCGCACAAACGAGGATTCTTAAGGCATCCTTTGTTCTTTCTCTTTTTCTCTTCTTTTCTAGTTCTTATTCTCTCTTATTCTTCTTTTTCTTTTTTATTGATGTATTTGATTGATTTTTGTTTTTTCCTTGGAAGTTTTAGTTGATTTCATCAATAAAAGTTCTCTTTTCGCTGAGAAAAAAAAATTAAAGGCTTTGCACTGAACTGGCTCTTGACCGTGAACTTATGGGACGGAGACGTAGAAGACCCAATCCAAAGCTCTCTTCATGGCTTTTGGCACTCAAGCCGGTGTCTACCAAATTGCAGTAAATACTCTCTTTTCCCATCAAATTCGATGATTGCATTTGGTTGATGAGAAAATGTTGGGAAAGTAGTCACAAGTTCCTTTTTCTGTTTATTCGTTACATAATTTTTATTTTTTAAGAGCTGCCTTGGGATATATATAGTAGTCAAGTTCATATTTCTACACTCGTATAAGGTTTGACTTTTGTCTTAGTATAGCCAAAGGGCAAAAAAAAAGTAAGAAACAAGCTGAATATTCTCATGTATGTAGTACAATAAGCCTAATTTATTATTTTATTTTTACAGTTTACTGAATTATTTCCTCTCACATACCTATTTTTTAAAATATTGAAAATACTGTCGAATTTGTTACCGTCGGATGGAGTTAAATCTAGCCTCCATCAAAGTACTGACCATTGTGCAGAAAAGATTCAAAATGCATTAATACCCTTAAATAACAATTCAATTTGTGTTCATATGAAAAACAGTAACAAAAATCAAATCTTAAACAGAAGCACAAGTTTATGCAAAATATAAATTCTTGATTATGAATTAAAATTTTTTTTAGATATGTAGAGATAATCAGGTCATAAATCTGAATCAAGCCTGATTTTGTTAAGGTTTCGGTTAGAGGTCGAACGAGCTTGTACAGTTGAACTAAAGTTCGGGTCAAACAAAAATAGTCAAACTCGAATTCAGCTTGACTAGTTTAGTTTCTATAAATATTTATTAAAAATATATCTTTTTGTTAGTTATATTAAATAATAAATTTGATACCAAACGAGCTTGCTTGCGGGATTATCAAATTTTGATAAATTTGGCTCGAGCACGACTTGTTTATAAAACGAGTCTAACCTTGGGTTCAAATTCAACTCGAGCTCGAATCAAATATTTGACAAATCGAGCTCCAACGGATCATTTAAAAACATTTGAAAAATACGAAACCCAACTAATATGTGATTAGGGCTGTAAACGAGCCGAGCAGAGCCCAAAATTATGAAGGCTCGGCTCGGCTCGGTTGTATCACATCATGCTCTGATTCGAATCGAGCTCGAATAATTTTTCAACTTTAGGCTTGAGCTTGGCTCGATAAAAATTAATCAAACTCGAGCTTGACTCGTTTAAATTGCCTTATAGACATAAGTTTCATAAACATCACAAAAATTTTATTAAAAAGATTTAAAATTGCATTAAAAATTAATTACCAGCTAATTGCAACATTTAAATAATAACACCAATGACAATATTTATAAATACTTCATAAATTTGATTGAGATATATACTTAACAACCTGTAAAGAAAGGAGAGCAAATTTCAATCCAAACTAGTTCATTAAAATAAATTTCAAATGATCCAAACAAAACTTGTGTAAAAAACAAAAATTAATGAAATTCCAAAATTTCATATGATAAGCAACAGGCTAGCACAGCAGTATATCAAACTAGTATCAAGATCTTTCCTTAATTCATGGTAGATTGTTATAGTGGTTTATTTGAATCTTGATAAAATTAGGAAATGGATTTTAGTAAATTAGAAAAATATATTTGACTTAACTCAATTAGGAAACAACTATTAATTAAGGAATAGAATATATTAAGTATACCGTAATTATGTATAAATTTTATTTTATTTAGGCAGCCGTCGGCATATGTTAATAGGTAGGGTTTAAGTTAATTGTGTTGAAATTATAAAGTTAAATGATTAGAAATTAGAAAAGTGGTTAATTTGAATCTTGATAAAATTAGGAAATGGATTTCAGTAAATTAAAAATATATATGTGACTTAACTCAATTAGGAAACAACTGTTAATTAAGGAATAGAATATATTAATTATATGTGTAATTTTTACTTTATTTAAATAATATGATAATTATTTATAAACGAGCCGGCTCGCGAGCCTCAAACATTAGTATTCCAACTTAAACGAGCTTCACATCAAGCTCGGATTTGCCTCGAGCTCGATTATAACGAACTCGAGCCGAGCTCGACTAGTTTAGTTTCTATAAATATTCATTAAAATTATATTTATATGTTAGTTATATTAAATAAAATGTATATAATTAATTTAATACTGAACGAGCCTGCCCGCCATGCTGTCAAGTTTTGATAGATTTTGCTTGAGCATGACTTATTTATTGAGTGAGTCCAACCTTATGCTCAAATTTCACTCGAGCTCGAATCGTTTAAAAACATTATTTGAAAATATATACGAAACACAACTAATATGCGATAATTCTAGTCCCTGTAAAAGGAGCAACTCTACTGTCTTGCACAAAACACAAATCGAAACCTCTCTAAATTCTCATCTCTTTTCACTCACACTAGACACATATTTTGATGTAACAATGTCTGAGGCCAGAATGAGAGAGATTGTAGCAATGACTCTCTTGGTGCTCTGTTTGGTTTTCAGTTGCATTAAAATGGCAAGTGGCGTAGAGTAGACTGTTGGAGACAGCAGCGGCTGGAGCCCCAACGTTGAGAGCTGGACAAACGGCAACATCTTCCCGCCCGATGATGTTCTTGGTATGTATTTAAGATATAATCACAAAACTCGGCCTGAACTCGAGTGTTCAAGTACGACGATCCCAAGCGAGCTACGACACATGCACGCTTCCTAAGGGAAGGTTCTATTTCATTACCCATGTTGGCAGAGACTGTAATAACAAGATGAAGATTGAAGTTGGTGCATTTGGCCACCATAAACTAAACTAGCTAGCCCTTTACTTTGTTCTGTATCATCAAGAAATTATGTTATGGAGAGTGGAAATAAAATAGGATGATTTGTGGGTTTCTCTTTGTTCGGATGATTTTATCTTAATTGATTGTTGATTTTCTAATCAAATTTGATCTATATACAATCATGTTTGCGAAAGGAGATCCAATATTAAACAAGGGATGAAAATATATCTCAAATTTGAGGAGTTAAATTATCTCTGATATGATCAGTGTGAAGATTCATTCAGATCAATGTGAGGTTGAATCGGGTATTCCAACATTAAAAAAACATTATGATATATTTTTATTTGAAATATGTTTTAAAAAATTCGGGTGGGTCACCGAGAACGAGAATTCCTTGGACTTCATTTGGATTGGCTGGGTGTGAGGGAATGCAACGGATTGGTTTGTGGTGAATTTAGTGATATTTGTTCTATCTCGTAAAATTCAATGTATCGAACCCGTATCGGATCGAGATATTTTGTCACTATAAAAATGGCCATGGAGAGGATCCAAAATAGATTTAGTGATCCGTCTTTCACACCGGTTTTGTAAGGTTTAAAATTTGTTTGTCATTTTAAAATGGAGAAAACTTGTATGTTATATTGGACCTTCTTAAATGGGCTCAGGCCCAGTTCACTACACGGGCTTTCAAGTGCAATCACGAGACAAAAAAAACGGTCTAAAAGTCTCAACAAAAGAAAAGCCAATATTATAATCAATCACAACCGTCCAATCAAACAACCAGAAAACACCTCGACTAGATCAGGACCGTTTATCCGTGTCCTTCCTCCGATAACTCCGAGAATGAAAGTCAAGGAAAAGAGCGAAAAGCGAAGCATTAAACACCGCATTATAGCACCACCCCCAGATCCCAGAACAACCCGACCCAGTAAAATGATACCACAGCATCAGACCCGATACCGCAAAACTAAACCCGAACTGCACAATCTGGCAGTCGGTCACGACCCGCTTCCACCGTGGCCGCACGCCCACGGCGCACGATAGATAGTACCCGTACATGACCACGTGCACGCTAGCGTTGGTCACGAGCGCCACCGGGAACAGGCTCTGCGACGTGTAGAGCCACAGGTAACACATGACCAGGACCGTCGCGTGGTGGTACACGTGGAGGAACGTCAGCCGTTTGATCGAGCCTCCAGCGACGATCAGGATCGTGTCCACGAGTTCGAGGAGCTTGGAGAGGTAGAAGACGTGGGCCCAGAAGAAGGTGGGCCCGGAGGGCTTGGTGGGGTCCGGGAAGCAGACGACCCAACGGCTGGATTTGGACTGGTGGATCGCGGAGAGGGAGCATCCGACGGCCATGATGAAAGAGAGGAGGGTGAGGGTTAGGCTGTGGACGGCTGTGATGGGTTTGAGGATTTGGGGGGGGAGGCGGAGCTGGGGGAGGCGGAGGAGGAGGAGGGTGAGGGCGAGGTAGGCGGAGACGGCGGCGGAGAGGAAGAGAGGGGAGGAGGCCAAGGTTTGGTTTTGGACCCAATTGAAGTGGAGGATCGTTGGGTGAGTAACGAGCCAGTACTGGACCGTCGATGCCACGCCGTTCATGGTGGCGCTCCGGCGGCGGAGAGATAGAGAGGAGCGAGATCTGCGGAAATGGACAAGATAAGAAGAATATGAGTTTCGTTGAGGTTGAGCCCTTTTATCTTTAGTGTCTTTGAGGCCCCACTGGAGTGGTTGGTTCACAAAAAAATTTAACCGTTATGTCTAGGGTTGTCCATGGATTTTTAACATCCGACTGGTCAGCTCGGTTTCTAATTTTGAGGTTTCTAAATTATAATCATGTGAGAGAATTCGATCCAATTCTAACCGGTTCCAGACAGTTCGATTTTGCAATTATAACGGGTTTTAATTTTGACTCGATTCATGGGATGAGTTAGACACATTTGACATCAATTTGTGAGTCAAAACTTAAAACTTGTAATCGTAAAATAATAATAATATAAACTGAATGTTACACCAAAAAATGCTAATCAACTGAATGATACAATTTAAATGCAATGGCACGAGAGTAAATTCCATTTGGTTGGTAACCAGTTAAGTGCAATTTTATGATTAGGAAAAGCAGGAACCCAACTTTAATCAATGGTTCTCTCAAAATTAGAACCAAAATCAAACCATTTTCTGCATTTCTCTGTATTTCAGTTACTGTTGAGCTCAGTTCCGTTTCTGGGTACAAAGTAAACACCGGCCCTAATTGTGTGTTATTTCTAAAATCTGCAGAACCTGCATTGTCCAAGAAGACACCTAAATAAGAACTTAACAATGGAATAATAAAAAAATACTCTCCAAGCATTTCTTAGTACAGTTGTTGTCTAAAATTATTTTCGATTGTCTGGAGCAAAATCGGATGTGTTTTGTATGATGTGAATGTGATGAACTAAAACTATGCTGAACTTGAAGAAGCTGCCTTTTTCCGGACAATTCTTTTCCTCCGGGGCTTTGGAGCCGGTGCTTCCCCGTTGGCTTGCTCTTGCCGGAAGCCTAGGCACCCGAGACCAGACACGATGGAGTTCTTGGATATGAACCATTTTGACGAGGATTCGGGGCTGGTCTCGGAGTTGAGGGTGTGTGCTGACCTGGAGAAGTTGTCGCCGGACTGATACAGTGGATCTGCCTCCACTCCTAGAAAAACTCGCCTTGATCTCTCTCCCAACTCGACGTTCATAACCCTGTGTATGAGCCAGAATAAGAGTTATGCAACAGCTAAGACTGTTAAAACCAGTGTTCAGAAAACCGTTAGGTGCTAGTCGGGCGGACATGACCTCTAGGGTAAGACTGCTCACAAAAAAATGAACTGACCCAAATCGACTCGTGAAAACCCAAACCAAAGCATTTTGGTTCAGTTAAAATTAAAACCAATTACAAATCGCTTTCGGTTTGTAAAATTCAATTGACAGAAAACCAAACCAAACAAAAACCGCACAATTTGAACACGTGGCTCGTTTCAGGTCATTTATCTTCATTAATTGGACCAACAAGAAATAAGTCAAAAAGAACCAAATGTAGAAAATACATGAAAACCCGTTTAAATAAAACCCGAACCAAGCCAAAACCGAACCGTGATCTTTCCTACTATGGGGATTGATCGGGAATTAATCGAATTAATGAGACTAATCGGGTCTAATTGGACTAATGAGGGATTTTTAGAACACTGGTTGAAACTCAGAAGTGACTTCTCATAAAGTGGCTCTAGCAAATTTCAAAAAAGAATCATGGAGGTTGACTATTGAAGGTTTTACTATCCAGGGTCACACAGCACATAGTCAGATACATTCCACTGCTCAAAATTCCAACCAAACAAGAAAAATTAAACTACTTCCACCGAATAATGGATTATATTATCCTCCAAACAAAGGATTGGAACTTCTGTCACAAAATAAGTGTCAACTTTTGTATTTAAGAGATTGATTATATGTGAATCACCCATAATTTCCTTTGTTTTAGTTCCTTATTGTTGTATATCTATGTGAAAGACTATTTCAGAGAAGAGAAATAGAGAACAAACCTCAAAGCCGTGCTGAAAAATAGTCCAAGCCCAATAACATCGAAATGGCTCATCATCGCCCTATCAACTCCACATAAAAGCTGATATCGGAGGTTTGAGTAGAACCCTAGAAAAGAAGCATATCCAAGCGTGTTGGTGCTCAAGGTTGGGGTGGTCACGGATAACCTGCAAAACCAAACCAAAAATTGCCCGAAAAGTTGTTAGTGACAAATGACGCGACGACGACCAGAAACATTTCTCATCCGGATGTTGATTTACCTTTGTTTCTTTTTCCTGGCCAGAAGGTCGGTCAAGCCACCCTGCATGGCTCCAGCTCCCAAACCGACGATGGTCATCTCCACAGTCCTGTAGATGAAAGACTGGAACCTCTTCGGCATGTCAAATTCTCTTAGCGGGTAACTCTGTTCAAACATGTTGTTTGGAAGCTTCTGCAGCGTGTTTTGCAAGTCAAAGCGGAATGTGTTTCCATAAGATCGACTGGGCGCTACAGACCATACAGCAAATGCATTGCATGCTGATGCAGTGAGAACGTTGATGAGTGCCAGGTCCCATTCCTGCTTCAACCTACCGTTACAGAAAGAAAAAACTATAGTTCGTCAGATCAAACATCAACTGAAAATATTGTGCCTAACTTTTAGATCATAACGTGATGGAAGAAAAAACAAGAGAAAATTACAAAAAGGTACCCTATTATATGACACTTTTGCAAAAGGTTGTTGTGTTGTTTGCATTTTGTTGCAAAATGTGTATATTTTTATAAAAATGACAATTACCCCTGAAAATAAAATAAATATTTTAAAAGTTTTTCTGTTTTTATCTTTTAACTAATATGATCAAATTTTGTAATTATACTATTTTTAAGTTGAAATTATTTTTTAAAATTATGTTATAAAAGTCTTTATTCTTAATTTCAGGGGCAGTTTCAGCATTTTTATAAAAATGCAAACAACATAGCACCTTTTTGCCATTAACAAACAACAACACCCTTTTGCAGAAGTGTCATATAATAGGGCACCTTTTTGCAATATATTCAAAAAATAAATACCTCTCCTTGCGAGTCTTCACCTCCCACCACAAAGAACATCCAATTGTAGCTGCTTGTTCTAGAAGAAGCTTATAAAGGAAAGCGGGATCTGCAATCATCCTATCCAAAACAAAATTATAGCATGAGACCGAAATGCTTGCCTAATTTACAAAGGGTTGGTCAAAAAAGAAAAATATCATTTATCTTACATAAGGTTTTTGAAAGAAATAAATACCTGCCGATGAATGCTCTAGATATTGCTTGAGGAAGCGCTCGGGATATGAACCTAGTCGTGGTAGGTCTAGCATTGATAGCCATGTACCTTACCATATGTGCAGAGCTGACCAAACCCTGAAAGCGGTATTTCAGTCAGTAGCTAGCATTCGTTGATCAAAAGTAAATAAAAACAGTGATATGGTATACCATTTCATAAGCTTGTCGTAGACCCGCTGGCAAATCCATCATCGCTTTCTGCCATTCATACAGCACTGAATCCACGAATTTTCGCTCGAAAAGCTGGAGAGAAGCACAAACAAGGTAATGAGTAATGACTAATTAACACAGATGTTTAAGCTAGATGATGAACTTAATGTGAGTTTCTGCAATGCTGTTTCAAACCTCCTTGAGAAATTTACGTCTCCGAAATAGGCCAGCCTCTTCTCCCTCTTCATCATCAAAATCGTCGTAGTAATCGTCTTCATCATCATCATCACCTCCATCACCACCACCATGATTGATCTTTTTTCCAATGTCACCTCCTCCTCCCCCGGTTTCAAGCTGCAATTATAAAAGTATCAACACCCCCCCTAATGACATAACCATTTCACACCAAGAACATCATAATAATTGGAATTTAAACTCGAAGAAAACAAGATTCATTGAACTAATTAGATTAAAGCAGAACCACGAGAGCAGTACCTAAACCTTAATCAGACATCCTTATTAGACATATGTATTGGTGAGGTGCATGAATAAAAAAGATGCCCCTATTATGAAAACTTCCAATAAAAACATAAAGAAACTAATCCTACAGTTTCACGATGAACCAAATGGGTGATCCAATAGTATTGAACCATATTGAAGATTGCTGTTCATAGTCCAAAGCTGTCTGTGGATCACTCAGTAAAACTATTGGAGAGCTTGTTTGCTGATATTTACTTGCAATCTAAACCAACAGATTTCAAAGCCTAGTATTAGTCATGAACACAAAACAAACAGTATCTCCATAATTGAATCACCTAAACAGAAAAAAATTACAGATATATACATACAAGTTATAAAACAATCAAACAACATTTTCTCAATTCTCTCTCAGTGAATTTAAAACCCACTTCCTAAATGGTCTCTCAAATTGCAGACCAAAATTCAAACAATGACTGAATTTCAGCTCAAAATCTTCATTTCACCACCAATTCCAAAAACCAGGCATAAATTCAGTAATTTCTCATGTTCCTGCACTTTTCCAGAAACCACACAGCAAATCCGTAAAAAACCTACATCAAATTCCTCAATTAAGAAGCTGAAAACAAACCTCGGGAATCGTCAGTATCTGCTTAGCTAGCTTCTGGGGCAAATCCACCTTCTTCTTCAAAGTAACCGCCCCAGAACCGCCGGAATCTCTACCCTTCTTCTTCATCATCGGACCAGAACCCGAATAACCAGACGACGACGCCGATTCAAAAGAACTGGGAGGCGCTTCCGATGCTATCAAGCACCGCTCCAGAGAACCCACGGAGTATTCACGCGAAGAAGATGAAGAATAAGAAGAAGCCGAACACTTGAGCGCCAAAAATCGCCGGAGCTTCGCCGAAACCGGTCGAACGGCCAGTACGATCGGACCCAGATGCTTCGCCGAGGCATGGCGGTTCTGGGTATTGACCGGCGGCGCGAGTGACGGCGCCTGGAAGATTGCGTGAGCCATTTCCGGTGGCTTCTGTTTGGGTGCCGAGAAAATCCTCAGAAACCGCTCGTGGGTTCGGTTCCTCTCTCTGGGTAGGGTCGATTTGCAGAGAGAGGAAGCGAGAGAGATCGGAGAATCGGAGCGATTGGGGGTTTTGTATTGATTGGACCAAAGGTTTAGGCGATACACAACAACGCAATCCGCAAAGGAGACAGCTTTTTTCGCTGACTCGGCGAGTCGACTCGGAACGAGTTGAGTTGGTCGACTCAGTACCTAACTGACCGCTCTCATCCGATGTTCTCGAAAGTTCATCGGCTAGTCTTTATGGTGCAATTACGATTTTGCCCTCCAATAAGATATCTTGTCAATATCTATTACCTAAACATAATTTGGTTTTTTTTGGGTTGATTCATGGTTACTCATTTAGATCCATATAAGTAGTATTATCATTCTATGCATTTTGACATATGCTAACATATGTAAAACCTAAAATAATATTGAAGTTAAAATATCATTTCACATTAACATCTTCGATCACTGCTCATAAATCATAATATACTATAAATACCTCAAACTCATTCATTACAAGTGAGCCCATAATCTTTATTGAAGATAATATCTAATCTAAAAGTCTTTAAACGCTTATTCAAATAAAAATCAGTTCATGTTGGTATTTATGAATTTTATGTGAGATATAATACACGACTGGACACGGATTTAGACTTGACCCACCCGCTCTCGCTCTGATGAGAATTACGTAGATAATCTCACCTGTCGGGTGGGTTACAAGTATGAATCAATCAACCCGCATAAACGCGGGTGGGTGAGATTTAGACTCGTATGGATGACTAACCCACCCATATCTAACTTTATTTTCATTATAATTATTCATTATTTTCTAATAAAAGATAATTAAACACAAGAAAACC
>JAYMTP010004566.1:0-14736 GCA_036897365.1 Geranium brycei
TAACAAGGCTTCTTTCAAGCAAACCGATCCATTTTTGACCCCCGGGATTCGCTCTTTTTCCTATTCAAAGACCAGCCAATGACATTTCTGTACATCTAACTATACCATTTTTCCATTTTTATACCCTAACTATTTTTCCTAATTTCGGTACCCTAACTATCATTTTGGACAACATATCCGTAAAATACCAAAAATAATTAAATTACCCCTGAAATTGAACAGGTTCAATTTTAGCATTGTTAAATCGTTTCACTTTAACCAAATTTTATTTAAAAAAATTATTAATCACTGGGTCCTCCGGCGAGAGAGGCTGGGCTCCTCCAGTGCGGCCGGTTGGGCTTCGGCAAGGGAGACTAGAGGCAAGGGCGGGTTGTGAATTCACACGGCGCCGTCCTCCTCCGCCTTTCACAACCACTGGTAGCACGACACCAAACCGACGAACAGTCCAGATCGAGTAGCACTGTGATTTGTGCAGATATTTCAAACACTTAATCACGAGGCCGGCGATTCTGGTTCAGGCAGTGGCTCTTCTGAAGCAAGAAACCCTCTTCTCTTCCTTAGTAGGTAGCTTCAAAACTAAATTTTGGGAACTGAGACTAGATTTTCTCGAGAAATTTTAGTGTATTCTGAAACATATTTGTGTATTTTTGATGTTGATGATTTTCTTAAACCGAATTATGTTTTTTTGTGGATAAGCATAAATTTAGATGTTGGTGGTTTTCTTAATCTGGGTTATGTACTGTTCATCATGTAAAGATAAATTAGTTTCAACAAAATATTTCCTTGCTAAACTCTTCATGGAGATTTGAGTGAATTTCTTGGTTCAATTTCACAAGTAGTTTAAGTATTTTTGGTATTTTAGGAATAAGTTGTCCAAAATAATAGTTTTGGCATTAAAATTGGGAAAAATAGTTGAGTCATGAAAGTGGAAGTGGAAAAGTAATATAGTTAGATATACAAAAATATTCTTTTCCGTGTATATAAAGTAGTCGGTTTCTTCTTTAAAAATAAATCAAAATTAGTATTAAAAAGACCCCATTATCATGAAACAAACAACTATAGAAGTTGAGATATGGAGATATTAAGTAATTAAAATATTCTGTTACTAGCCATCACTTTTCTAAATATAGAGGCGTAATATTTCAACCAGTGTTAAGAAAAGAAAGTGGTTTTGCAGACAAAGATGGAAATGGAAGCATGAAATTAATGTGTGTAATGCTTAATATTAAAGTAACATTATTATCATTTCCATTATTACTCCCCTTTGAATCCCATAGAACAAATTTATTGCAATTAAAAACACGGTGAGTGAGATTCCTAATCCAATCATTCATACTAAAAAAGGTATGACTTTTTGTCCTAATCTCCGATTTAAATCATTTATATGTAAAAACATTCATAGAAATTAGCAAAAGGAGGTACAAATTTTCTTATCGAAAGACGTTTGCATATATATTAGGTTTGAGATTTTGAACGATGTGTTTGGAGTCCTAGTTTTGTCATATATGAAATACTTTTATTTGAACATATTACGAGTTTAGCAATGAGTGAAAACTTTAAAGTGCAACTGAATCGAATCAATCTTATATTAGTTATGACTGGAGTTATTCGATGAAGTATTACTTTACTCCAATTTGGCTTGGGCTTATCGTTAAACACAAGTTAGAAAAAATAATCAAACTCAAGTTCGTAATTGAACTCGACTTGATTCATGTTTCGTTATAAAATATTTATTGAAAACTATACTGATGGGAGCCATACTAATATGAGAGAGAATAAAAAACCTAAACCTCTTAACCTTCCTCCTCTTCAAATCTCCTCCATCTTCATCTTCAATCTTCTGGCTACCAACCTCTTGGAGTGGCTGCAAAACTTTTTAGCTAATTTCAGAGATATCAAATCCACCCGTCTATCCAAGAACCGTAGCAAATCCAATAGGATCTTCGGATTTTCTCATTTCAAAATTCATGTCAACGCAGCTAAAGCAGTATCGCTTCTCCATGATACTCTTTATGAGCATGGCCACATTAGTGTGGCTCTTGCTCGTGGTTCTTCTTATATCCAAACGACCCTTTTGGCCATGGTTCCCAGTCTGATTAAGGCTACCCCAGTTTGTCTGCTTGGCCGTTCCTACAGAGATGTCACCACTGGTTTCATCTCTCATTATGATGCCTCTTCTTCTTCACCTCAACTTCCTCGATGTGAGGGTCAGCCAAACTTTTCAGTGACCACAAAACTAGATTTTAGTGTTTTTGCGATTGCCCACATCAACATCGACGTTGAGGTCATTCATCGCCAATTGTTGGAGGATGATTTTGATGAGATATCGATCTTCTCGCTTGGTAATTGAGCATTTTTGGTCTCTTTTCCTAGTATGAGGACCTTAATTCGGAAAAGGTGGAAGGGTAGGCCAGATTGGGACGATGGTTTCTGGATTTCTATCCCTATCCCAAGATTTTTGAGAAACCTGAAATTTTCAAATGGATTTCCATTGTTGGGCTTCCTCTGATCGGTTGCTCTCCGATTTCAATCCAAAATGTTGCACAATTGGTGGGAGAGGTTATCATGGTCCACTCCGCGAATACATCCGGTGCTCTTTTCGATCGAGCCCTTGTTCTAGTCCTCTCCAAGACTTTAGATCGTATCGACTTAAAGACTATCATCTCTGTTCTTGGCAAGGAATTTCCAGTTTGAGTTACTGATTTTCCTTCTGCAAGAGTTCTGATCACCTTCCCTCCATTGAGATCGGACTCTCAACCTCGCTGCTCTTCAATTCATCCATTAACGGAGACTCTACCTCTCAATCTCCAGATTTTGAAGTCGAGGATGGGGAGATTCGCACGCCGGTCATTCCCTCTCGGACTCCAAACTCCTTGCCGGAGCTTTCAGCGCCGCCCTCTTCAACCCTTCCGCCGGCAAGTGGGTCCGCTCCCTAGGAGCCTGCTGACGATGTCCAAGTGACACCAGTGTGTGGTGCTTCGATTCCCGAGAACGACGTCTCGGTGGCGCCGCTTCCTAGTGGTCTCGAAGTCCGTGCCTTGGTTCCCGAGAGTGGCGTCTTGCTAATGTCGTTATCTGGTGACTTTGAGGCTCACGCCTCAGTCCTAGGTAATGAATCGGGAATTGGTGGGTCGGTTATGAATATCGATCGCACACGTGGGTCTCTTTGTGGGCCTTTTATTATTAGACCTGCATCATTTGTTGTTGGGTCTACGATGAGCCATTTTTCTTAAATGAGAAATTGGTTGGAGCCCTTTTTGGAGTCCCCTGATGCTGATAATAACCTTCACGTTCCTTTTATTACTCTTATCTTCTATCCCAATCGGGTGAAGTCTCGCCGCTTTCGGTCTTGCAAAGCCTCGAAACTTTCTCCTAGCTCCACCCATGTCCGCAATAGAAGGAATTTCAAACCTAAGACTCCTATCGATTCTCCTCCTCCTTGCCATGATGTTGCTCCTCCCGATGTTGTGGTTTCGCCCACGATCTCAAAACCTTCGTATGAGTACTCCTAAAACATGAACTCCCGCGATCAGGTCATTCAAGCTTGGATTCTTTATCAAATTTTGGGCTTTACTTGTGAAGCCACTGACGAGGAAGCAATCCAAGATTTTGAAGATAGGATCGGCCCAAAGAACTAAGCTCTTTTTGCTCTCTACTCTTCTCTATTTTTCTTCTGTATGTTTATTGTTTCTCTCTCTTCCTGCTTTGTTGTTTTGGCCGCTTTGTGCTTGGAGTTCTTTTTAGTTTTTTTAATAAAGTTTGCTGATAAATTTTTTTTATTCAAAACTATATTCTTATAAGACTCGAATGCTTATAATCAAATTCGATTTATTTGATAAACCAATCCAACTTTAACCTCGAATTCGACTCAAATATGAATTTGATTATAACAAAACAGAATTAAATATAACTCAAATCGGTCATCAAAACTTAAATTAATTACAACCTCAACTCTGAAAAATAATAAAATCCATAAGATACATTTTCATTACAAAAGTGTAACAAGACACTGAAACATAGGCAGGGAAATATAAGGCAATAGTAAAAAAGAAAAATGATAAAATTAGGCTTGAGAATGATGAGGTGCAATATAAATGGCGAGAGGTTCAAAAGCGTTGGGGAGGGTCCAGCTTCGGTTTAGCTTTCTTTAATTTTCCCAGCAAATATTAGATTAGGCCAACACAACACACACAAGGAAAGTTGAGCGAGAAAGCTAAGAGAGGAGCCAATTTTTGTTTCTCTCTTCCCTTTCTCCGTTTCCTCCTCTTTTCTATATAAGCATCAGGTTTCGTTTTTCGCATTTTGTTTTACATCACATTTGAATTCACCTGATTTTGGGTTTTGAATCTGATTATGATTATTATTGTGTTGTTGGGTAATTGAGGTTTGGTGCAATGGAGGAATCGGTGCCCTTCTCTGTAGCGTCTGTTGTGGAGGAAGTTCTTCGTCTGCAAGGGAAGCGATTCAACGACATTAGGAAGGTTGACCAATCATGTATGATCATCCACCCTCCTTTATGTTGTATTTATCCTCTGATTCATGAACAACAAGCTTATATTGTTTTGTTTTGTTTTCTTCATTTGATTTCAGATTCATTTATGCTAAGCTCCTCATTGTCTCGGAAATAAAAAAAAGTAATTTAATTCTAGAGGGAACTTAATTTGTTCATATATTTAAGCAATATTTTGCAGCCTTAAGGAGGTACCAAGCTGCTGAATGGCTGAGAAAGACGGTTGGCGTTGTTTTGGGCAAAGATTTGCCAGCTGAGCC
This sequence comes from Geranium brycei, assembly GCA_036897365.1. Taxonomy (NCBI): domain Eukaryota; kingdom Viridiplantae; phylum Streptophyta; class Magnoliopsida; order Geraniales; family Geraniaceae; genus Geranium; species Geranium brycei. The sequence continues at coordinate 4,771 of JAYMTP010004566.1, forward strand.
TTCCGAACAACATTTCAGGCTTGCATTGCGGAGCGGGATAATACTTTGTCACGTTCTCAACAGAGTTCAACCAGGTTCCATATCAAAGGTGTGGTTAATTATGTTCCAATTTTGCGATTTCTTTATCGACTTATTGTGTGGCTCTCTAGATATTATAACATTCATTTTGTATTTAGGTGGTTGAAGCGCCATCAAATGATTCTGTTCTCATTCCTGACGGGACAGCTTTATCTGCATACCAGTACTTTGAAAATGTTAGGAACTTCCTTGTAGCTATGGAGGAAATGGGACTTCCATCCTTTGAAGCATCTGATTTGGAAGAGGTAGGTGTCATTCAAACGGAGGCAATGCATTGCTGTTTCTCTAAATGAAAATGGAACTCTGCGTGATTCACTCATACATATTTCATTTATGATCGCATACAAATAGGAGTCGCATTGAATTTTCTGGTTTGACACTTGTAAGTTGTAACATCCAGGGTGGACAATCTTCTAGGATTGTCAATTGTGTCCTAGCACTCAAGTCATATAATGAATGGAAACAAGGAGGTGGGAATGGCTATTTGAAAATGGGGGATATTTCAAAACCAACAAACTTTGTAAAAACATTTGCTCGAAAAAGCTCAGAACCATTCATGAATTTAATACCAAAGCCCTTATCGTTAAATGAGAGGTCTATGGATGGTTTATCTACTGTGCAGTCTTCATACAGTGATCAAGACATGGACTTCAGTCAAGCGGTTAGTATGCTTTTCTTACTATTGTTTCATGTGTAAAAGTTGTAACACCTTCAGGTTAATTTGTATTATGATTTGCAGAGTTCACATTCCTTAAATACGTTAGTACATGCTGCTCTTTCAGACAAGAGGCAAGACCAAATTCCAGCTGTGAGGCTTCTTCTACTTATTAATTATCTGTGTGACTTATCTTCATCCTAATACAATGGAGATTATAAGACTGATAAGCAATCTGCAAACCGATGTTGCGGTGTGCTGAACATGTGATATATGTGGGAGTAGACATAACATTTACCCATTTCCATTTGGGAGACTCTAGATTATGCCAACAGACTTATGTGATATTAACTGTCAATTAAAGCACTCTTCTAAGCTTTAGGAAACTACAGTGCACCTGTAGAAAATGTTATAGATAGCTTTTAATTTTGAAAATCTGCACAACTATTTTCCTGACTGGTTACGTCACTTCAAATTGCCACTATTATTGAATTATTTGTTTTTAGTAAAGGGGTACACATTAATTATTTGTCAGAAACAGGTTGTGGAGTCTATGTTAAACAAGGTGATGGAAGAATTTAAGCGGCGCATCAATAGTCAAGATGATCTGGTAAGCAACTTCTAATGTGATGATCTGGTAAATAAGCATCTCTTTTTTCCTGATAAAAGAATACATGTTTTTTGTGGGTGTCTTCATGTAGAGTAACCCAATTTCCATTTGAGTGTTCATTATTGAAATGGGCATTGTATCAACAAAGCAATCATTTCTTCTAACCTGGCAGATGAAAACAAGTTCAAAGGATGCAACAACATCTACTTCGAACAGGGTTCCTTTGGAAAGTGCTTGTTCTGATACAAAGGTACATAGTTTGAGGTATAAAAAGAGGATGTATTTAGATTATATGTAATCACTTGATTGAGTTGAGGAATTGCTCTGTATCAGGAACTTGAGCAGGTGCAATCTTCTTCTTTTGACGCAACAAGAATGTTGGACGAAAAACCCTTTTCACTATCTCAAGAAGAGGAGATGGATGAAGTAGATGATGTACAAGTTCAAGAAGAGAAGGATGATCCAGATGCTGCACAAGTTCGGGAAGATGAGATGAAAATTGAAGAAGCGAAATATGCCGATGAAAATTCTCAAATATCTAATCCTGACGAATCTTCAAAATTACAGCTTGCGAAACAAATAATGCTGGTAGAAAAACAACAGCGAGATGTCCAGGTAACCCTATGGTATCATTCTGGTCATTAAATATTACAACCTTCTGTTAGAGTGTGATTCGTGATTGGTGTTTCATATCCTGTAGGAATTGAAACAAACTCTTCATGATACGAAAGCAGGATTGAAGCTCTTGCAGATCAACTACCGAGAAGAGTTCTGTACTCTAGGTAAATATAATTCCTGTGTTGGTGTCACTTTCAGGGTTTTTAATGGATAAATTATTTATCTCATGTCTAGAGAGTATCACTTCCATTGTTTTGTGGAAAAGTTATTTCTCATATCTAGCTTCACTTGTTAGGTAAGCATATGCACAGTCTATCTCATGCCACTTCAGGATACCAGCGAGTTCTTCAAGAAAACCGCAAGTTATACAATCAAATACAGGACCTGAAAGGTAAAGTTTAGATTAAGTCTTATCTTGTGATGCAAAATAATCTAGGGAACAGGAGTCAGTAGTTAATGATGATGTTGGAGCAGGAAATATTAGGGTGTACTGCCGAGTCCGGCCCTTCATGCCTGGGCATCCAAGTCGCATAAATGTAGTAGATCACATCGAGGAAGGAAACATTAGGATTAATACCCCCTTGAAATATGGAAAAGAAGGTTGCAAATCCCTTTCTTTCAACAAAGTATTTGGTGCTTCTGCAACCCAAGGTATCTCTCTCTATCTCTCATCTGAGGACTACTAACATTTCCCTTGATCTCTTGAACACAAATTTCCTTTTTCCCCTGCAGCGGAGGTATTTGCAGACATGCAGCCTCTTATCCGGTCGATTCTTGATGGTTACAATGTCTGTATATTTGCATATGGCCAAACAGGATCAGGGAAAACTCACACTATGGTAATGACATTATTACTGCAATAAAAATGTTATACAGATAATTCATTGGATATGATGCTGACTGATTTGTTATTTATTTAATAATCATTCCATTTTTATTGATTATGTATCAGACTGGGCCCAAGGAGCTCACCGAAGAAACTCGGGGAGTAAATTATAGAGCATTAGGTGATCTATTTTTCCTGTCAGAACAGAGAGCGGACCTGATGTCCTATGATATTTCTGTTCAGATGATGGAAATTTATAACGAGCAAGTTAGGGATCTCCTTGCAGCAGATGGAAGTAACAAAAGATATCCTTCGTGAAATTTCCTTAAAATATCTTGTCTTGTCCAATATGTGTTTCTGCTTGTAGGCTTAACTTCTGAATACACTAGAAATCCGTAACAGTTCTCAAAATGGAATTAATGTGCCAGATGCAAACCTTGTACCTGTTTCATCAACAGTCGATGTTATAAGATTGATGAACCTTGGGCACAAGAATCGTGCTGTGAGCTCCACAGCTATGAATGACCGAAGTAGCCGTTCTCACAGGTAATAATATTGTTTCTGAAGGTCAGATTAAAACTTTCCAAATTTTACATTCCGAATGAAAGTTAATAGTTTAAGTATTCTCGTTTTAACATGCTAATCTAATTGATTTCTTTAATTAATCATAACTCACACCAAAGTTATGCGGTAACTTGTGACTATTAGTATTCTGTCATAAAAAAGCTAAACTTACAATGGTATCTGTGTGCAGCTGCCTGACAGTTCATGTTCAAGGAAGAGACCTAACATCTGGAAAAGTTACTCGGGGTAGAATGCATCTGGTTGACCTAGCAGGAAGTGAACGGGTTGACAAGTCGGAGGTAACGGGAGATAGATTGAAGGAAGCAGTGCATATAAACAAGTCACTCTCAGCATTAGGAGATGTGATTGCTTGTCTTGCTCAAAGAAATACACATGTTCCGTATAGGAACAGTAAACTCACACAACTACTCCAAGATTCACTGGGTAAGTTAAATAATGTTCAACTATAGGCTACACTGAAACATTTTCATCCTTTTCTCCAATTCATTTCATCCTGTTAGTAATGTTATGGTCACTATATAATTATAAGGAGGACAAGCCAAGACACTCATGTTTGTTCACATCAGTCCTGAGCCTGAGGCTATTGGAGAAACTTTAAGCACACTCAAATTTGCTGAACGGGTTGCCACTGTAGAACTTGGTGCTGCTCAAGTTAACAGAGATGGTGCAGATGTGAAAGAGCTTAAAGACCAGGTATATACATATGATTTATCTGTACCTTCTTCCTTTGCAAATGCAAGTGCCCTTGTGGTTGCTATGATATCAAATTTCTTTCAGTTTCAGTAGGTAAGGGCTGGGTCTGTCCATTTTCTTGTATACATCCAAACATGATAATTCACAAGACTTCAATAGTTGGTCATAGGGAAATAAATTTCCTGTTCTGTCTCTTCTTTTTCAGATATCTAGTCTTAAGGCAGCCTTGGCCAAAAAAAGCGGAGAGAAGGAGCATATTCGGCAGTCCCAATCTAGCAGCCCACATCCTGTTTTGCAGGGTGGCAAAGATAAGTCTTCCAGTCGCCGTCAATCATTGGGAACTGCTAGTGTAGAGGTATGAATTATGAGCAGCATTGCATAATTTAATACTGTTATATAAAGTACTGCAATGTAAATATGAAATTTGTGGGGACTAAAAAGAAAGATGATGGAAGGTTTAACCTGCATTCTCAGAGCAATTCTGCAACAAAATCAAGAAGACAGAGCTTTGATCTTCATGACATGATGAGTTCACCTGCTAGCCCCAGATCAATTGGGAAGGAGGATGATGGAGAATCGTCAACTTCCGGCGATTGGGTTGATAAGAGTGTGGTGAACAAGCGTGTTAGTTTGACTTTAGATGACAATGGAGTAGAAAATTGGCAAGTTGACAGCAGAGAGTTATCTGAGATGTTTTATCAGAAACCAACTCCCAATGGTACCAAAGTACACCTTGAACAATCTTGTGGGAAACCATCACCTATCACAAAGTACAGCCAAGCCCAAGATGATGAATCTGAGACTGCAACTAGTGATTCTTCCGAGGTCGACTCAAATCGGCAATCAAGTCTTCCTAGAACCAACAGCATGCCCAGTGCCTTAGGGACAGTGTCAAAAATCAAGAAACCTCAAGCCAGGCCACCATCAAAAGCCCGAGAAACAAGGTAACTCAGTACACTTTTCTTGTGTATGCCTTTTTTATTCTAAACCTTGTTACTTGTTAGCATCCAATACACAAATACAAAATAACAAATCCAGTTCAAAATAAGTGTTCTGTTTGCTTTTTGGCCAAAATTAAGGATGAGTGGATTTAGTGTTCGGCTTTCCCATCATATTCTATGTGCTCTCACATGCCAAAGCATTTATGTGGTAATAATTATTAGCAATCTATGCCTAATTTGCATCCCTTTTATTTTGAAATGTACAATATATGAAAACTGTAGTTTGAGAAGCGCCCACTTCTTGTTCTTAGGTTCTCATAGAACTTTTGTATTTGTGGTAGGAGAATGATTCCAACAACGATTCCTTCACCTTCACGGAAATTGGCCCCTTCTGGTTCTGGGATTGCATCAAGGACTGGAAGGCAGCAAGTTCATGCTGATGGAAAGAGGAGAGCTGCAAGTGGTAAGTGAAAGGAAGGCTTATGAGAAAAGTGGCCTTTTTCTCTTCTGTATTTTATTTGTTTTAGACAGATCGAGATAAGAAAGAGCAAGAAAGTGAGTCTTTTGCAGTACTTCTCTCTGCCCTTTTCCCCTTGTTATGATTATGAGATATATTTGGTGTCTCTCAAACATCGATTCTTTATTCCTGTTGGTGTTTAATTTCTCAATTGTAGGGAATTTTCTTTAAAATGAGAGAAAATTATAGGGTGATCTTTCCTTATATTTTGTATGCGCACATTCTCTCATTCAATCTTCTTACTTGTTCATTTGGACTTAATTGTGTAGATAGAATTATCCATTTCCTGCTCTTTATGTAATTATCCTAACATCATGTAAAAAAAATGTAACTAGGCGAACCCTGACGAATGTAAATACATAATTAATTAAATATCAGACGAGCCGGCTCACGAGCCTATCGAGCCTTAGAAGGTTAGGCTCGAGCTCGGCTCGTTTACAGCCCTAGTTATTGTACTTAAAACTCACCACAAGTAGGCTTGAAACTTATCATTGAGTGAAACATTTGGAGAAAAAGTAACAAAGACAAGCAGAAGCAGAAGCATAGTAAAATGAGAAGATAAAGGAAGTGAAATGAAAGGTGTTTTGAGGGTTAGTTGGGAGGCTCCCACTGCAGCTCAATGCCATAGTTCCAAGACTTGAGAGGTACATCGAGCAGACATGTATAGGCCGTGCATCCTCCATCCCTTACCCTAATCATATGGGAAGTCATACGCGAGTCTTTCAAGTAATGGCAGCAGAGGGTGCTCTTACACCCGCTCGCTTCCACCTCCTTCTCTTCAAACTCCCTGCAAAAGCTGCTGGAAGAGCAGTTGAGAGGGGAGCGCAGAAGAGAGTCGGAGCAGTTGAGCAACATGACAGTGTTGGCCGAAGATATGTTGAAGGGAAGGCTCTCGTGAAGCCTAAACCCTTGCATGGCAAAATCAGAAGAGTAACATGATGTCTTGTCCACCATTGAGGGTGGCCTTATGACAAGCTTATAGGCAGCGGGATCGATCCTCAGAATTTGATAGTAAAGGCCAGAGGCTGACAAGAACTCGAGGCTGCCATTGTTGCAGTAGATTCTGTACCTAGGGCTCCCACAGTCATTACTGGTGCTCAATGGGTATGGAACCTCAACTCCACCGCATTTAGGACAATTACCTGACACACAGGATTCTAAACTCAACACAATACACACCAAAATCGCTACCTTTGTCACTCCAACAACTCCAACTCTAGTGTTAGTGTTCATATCTCGAGACTATTAATGAATAACAATATATGTGCCTATTTATACGAAACAAGTGAACAATATATATTATAATATAACACAAAAATGTACAAGGTCCATTAAGGAAAGTGCAGGTTCCTTTCGTGCATCAACAGCCAATGTTTGGTCTACAACATGCATGCTAGTGTCCAACAAATATTTAACCAAAACTAAGTGTTCTTTAACAATAGAGGAAGACTCATTTAATTCAGGCTATTTTTAAAGACAAATAAATAGGAGCATTATCATCAGCTAATAAACTATAGACGTACCAACCCACTTTACTGTTTAGGTGTTTTGACAGGCCATTTGCTCAACTTTATACTCCAAATTAACAACTGATATCGCTAAAAAAATCTCAGTTCAGCATGTGTCAATGTATAGCTTACCTTCAAATATACAAAACATTAACAGTTGGCGAATGAACAACACCTCTCTTCTGGTATCCTGCATTACATGAAATTAAACTAGCATTATTTGTTCTAGGCACAAAGAGAGCACTCACCGTAATGCTGCGCATACCATACCTAATGAGTGAGAAAAGTATAATCAAGCCTCCACTCCAATGAAAGCTCGTCTTGTTTCTCAAAGATTTACTCAACAACCTGACATTCATTACAATGATACTTTCAGGACAATAGTCAAGATCATTCTATATAGTCACCTTAGTGCAACTGTGTATGTGAAACAATCTCTTGGTTTTTTTGATTCTCTCTTTCTTTATCATGTATGTTGATTAAAAATCTCTTTACGGTCTTAACCAAGCACCCAAGCTTGGTATTAACATTTTGCCTCCTATCTATGTTCTATTAATTTTGTCAGTAGTAAGACTGATTCCTAATTGTTCATCTTTCGTCGTGACTCTCACACTACCTTTCTTCTTCTCTATGTTGATATATTCATCTCACTGTGTCACCTTCTATTTTCGTAAGTTTTTTATGTTTCTTTTCAACATTGAATTTGCGATAACAACTTTTAATTTTGTGCATAAAAACTAGATACAATATGTGTGTCAATGTGTGATGTTTTGGCATCCACCCATGACAATTTACAAAATATGTATCATATCAATAGGGATTAATAACGACATTAAATTTATGTAAAATGCCTAAATTAACTTTTTTTATATTTGGGATGTGGTAACTTAATGATGTTAGTGTATATATCTGCATTTGGATGACACTAGGGATTAATAACACTATAGGGATTAATAACGACATTAAATTTATGTAAAATGCCTAAATTAACTTTTTTATATTTGGGATGTGGTAACTTAATGATGTTAGTGTATATATCTGCATTTGGATGACACGAACAGTGTTGAAATCAAAGCTCAGCTCCAATCAAAGCTCAGCTCCATAGACTACCCTACCCAGACGATAGGGCAATAGGGCTGAGCATGGACTGGGTTGGACAGTCTGACCTTGATTTTTGGGCCCAACCCGAACTCAGCGAGTTGATGATATTAGAGCCCATTCCCAGCCCATACGAGTGCATGCCCGCTGTTTTCTGGGGCTGGTTCCGGGTTTTACCCAACCCGGCCTGTTATGGTGTGATGGTGGACATTTTTTTTGGGCCTGGTTAAAAAGATTGCGATGGATTTGAAATTAAAATTTAGTAAAGTTAATTCCCACATGTTCTCTTCTTCAAATTAACTTCTACAACTCAGTAATTGAAATTGACCATCTCTATCTTACATCTCAATTGCTTACACGTCCTAAAATGCCAAAAAAATCACCATCTTTATTCTAAAAATGCCAAAAGTAATTTTTCACAAGAACTTCACAATTACACTCAACAATTTTCTCTCTACTCAATAATACTGGAAACTTCTATATACAAATGTCGGAAACTGTGATTCCGAAACCATCATCGTGTTCTTGGATCTTAGATCGGAGAAAAATGGGAGCGAGGGTACAAAGAGAAGAGGAAAGTGAAGAAATTCGATGATGAGAGGAGGAGAGAGAGAGACCAAAGGTGATGTGGTAGTCGAGATAAAAGAGATGAGGATGAGAGTGAGTTATGTGGTGGACGAGGCTTTGCCACGCTTACATAGTGAGTGATATGGTGGACGGTGAGGATGAAGGCACATGTAGTATGAAGGTCCAGACGCTCGGATTTGGTATTTGTAATGTTGGGTTGGGTTGTTGGGCCTTCGTCTGGTGGGTTTAGTTGAGGTACAGTTTGGGCTCGTAGTATGTATGTTATATGATTGGCGAGTTGGGCTGGGTTGGTCCATGTTGCACAAACCATTCCCGCCACCCGGCCCACTACTGATGGTTAGCCCCGTTCCCAGCCCGGGTCTCTTCGGGTTGGCCCTCTAAGCGGACGGGTTGGGCCGGGTTCACGGGTTGGTTGCTCACCCCTTATTGGCAGTGCAGTGAGGTTGCATGTGCTATCAAAATTGTAAGTCCGACTACTGGTGACCAGATTTGAGAGGACCATTGAAACGCCCCACATCAATCTGGCCAAAATTCAATTCGTTTTTGCCCACAAACGTACATATTTGAGCTATTTTCGCTAAGCACGACGTGGCGAGCAACTTGCTTAAGCATGAAGTGGCAAGTTCAAGCTCGAGGTGGCTCTTCCAAGCACGTGGTGGACATGAAGGAGATGAAGGAGGACAATGAGTCACACATGAGGTGCCTTTCCTAAGCACGAGGTGTTGCCCTCTCATGAAGATAAGAAGTGAATAATCGTTAAGGAGTTGAAGCACACACCTTTGTCGTGCTTAAGGGAAGGAGGAGGTTTCGATCATGCAAGGCTTGCTAGGACATGTGGATGAAGGATTCCATGGGTTCCATCGATTCAATTTCATGCAACGAACAAAATTAACCATGGAATCCCGTAACTAAAAACCGGATCTTTATGTAGGAAAATCCAGCAACATATGAACAACATAAATATGTTAATACCTTTCACCGACACAACACGAAAGCCCTTCCGCGTTCACTAGCAAATCCACACAAGCAAGGTTGGAATTCTATCCTTTTTCTTCTTAATTTTACTAGAAATTCAAGAAGAAAGAAAAGCAAAAAATGGAGGATGAGAGAGAGAGGGGTGGCCGGCCAAGAGGGAGAAGAAGAAGGAGGTTGGTGAGTTATTTTTGGGTTTTTGAAAAAATCTAAAAATAACTCCCTCCTTTTTCCATTTAATTAATTAATTAAAATTAATAAATTAAATGGACTTTAG
>JAYMTP010004567.1:0-14736 GCA_036897365.1 Geranium brycei
TCGACAGGAAAGTCGTCGCCACTGCAAAGCTCGGCAATGGGGAAGAATTCCCCGGCGAGTCGCTCTTTCAGCCCAAAGACTTCTCTTCCCAACTCCTTCCCCTGATCTATCCCGGCCAGGCCGGCGACGAATCGGCCGCGTTCTGCGCGGCGGGTTCGCTGAAAGAATTCGACGTGAGAGGAAAGGCGGTGGTGTGCGACAGAGGCGGCGATATCGCCAGGCTGGCGAAAGGGCAGGAAGTCAAAGACGCGGGCGGCGCCGCCATGATCCTCACCAACAACGGCGAGAGCGGGTTCACCACGCTCGCCGACGCCCACGTCCTCCCGGCAACGAACGTCGATTTCGGGTCCGGGTGGAGCATCAAGCGCTACATAAACTCCACCGACACTCCAACGGCTACAATTGTCTTCCAAGGAACCGTGATCGGTGATTCCTCCGCCCCAGCCATCGCCTCCTTCTCCTCCCGAGGCCCCAGCCTCGAGAGCCCCGGCGTCCTGAAACCCGACATCGTGGGCCCCGGCGTCAGCATCCTCGCCGCCTGGCCCTTCGATCTCGAGAACCAAACCCTAATTTCAAAGTCGGGTTTTAACATGGTATCAGGAACGTCAATGTCGTGCCCCCACTTGAGCGGGATAGCCGCTCTGATAAAGAGCTCGCACCCTGACTGGTCGCCCGCCGCCATAAAATCAGCGATCATGACGTCAGCTACCCCCGACAACCTCGGGGGAAACCCGATCGTCGACCAGACAAACAAAAAGGCCGACATATTCGCCACCGGGGCCGGACACGTCAACCCGACGAGAGCCAACGACCCGGGGCTCGTGTACGACACGCAGCCCGACGACTACATCCCCTATTTGTGCGGATTGGGCTACAAAGACAAAGACATTTCGATCATCGTACACAAGGCCGTGTCCTGTGCCGGAGTCCAAAACATCTCCGAGACTCAGCTCAATTACCCGACATTCTCCGTGATTCTCGGGAACCGCACCGCCTCTTTCACCAGGACGGTCACCAACGTCGGTCCCGCAATTTCTTCTTACGATGTTCAAATCGCGCCGATGGAAGGGGTCGGGGTCGCGGTGAGCCCGGGATCGATCAATTTCACGGCGGTGGGGCAGACGGCGACGTACTCCGTCAGTTTTGTGCCGTTGGGTGCGCCTGATAACGTTCCTTTCAGTCAGGGCTACGTGAGGTGGGTCTCCGACCGACATTCCGTTAGTAGCGCCGTTACCGTTTTGTTTACCGGCTGAGCACCGACAATGTTGCTTGTGCTCCAAGTTTCATGAGCAAGAGAAATGATCATGTTTGTTTCTAACTTATTTTGTTATCACCCACTGAATAATGATTTATGGAACACTTTCTCCAACAAATTTATAATTAAACTATATGTTTTAGAGAAAAGTACTAATATCTATTCCCAATTAAATGTGTAACTATCTCCGACTAAAATTTGCGACACTTTATACTGAGGTATCGAAAATTTCTACCAGTCAAATATTTGAATGAAAAATATTAATTTTGAAAATAAAAAAGACGCTCCTGAAATAGAAATCTAATTCTCAAATATAACAATTTAGTTTTAGATTTTAAAATTATATTTGTAGGTCTGAAAATGTGATTTTTTTAGTCAAATGACATTTTCGTCTTTTTACTTCCAAAATTAACATTTTCCATCCAACAACTTAAGAGGTGGAAATTTTTGATACCTTAGTATAACTGACCGACCCAAATTTTAGTTGGAGATGATGATATGAAAAAGACGTTTAGTTGGGAATAGCTTTCCATACTTTTCCCTATGTTGCAAAGTAACACTGTTGGGTGTAGCCATTTGCCATTATCCTTAAATTTTGACAAGCATGACTAAATCTGAATAGTTCATGATAAAATTTTACGGCTAAACAATTATATGAAAGCTCCTTCACAAAAATACGATATTATTATATCGTTAATTTTTGCAGGTTATCCTTAAATCATACCAACTACATCGTAAACTTTCCTGTAACATTTCTGAATTAATTATATAATTTTAATTTACGTTTTATTAAAACTTCAAAACATAACAAACATCAATACAAACATAAAAAGAAACAAGTGAACTTTTCTTTAGCGTAACATGTCATTCAATTTCTCTATGTATATGTGTGTGTGTGTATTGTGACGATTTCGTTAGGTTATTATAGGAAAATCAATCTCTTTCGCCCGGTGACAAGTCCAAATCAGTGTTGCCGGGGTACCAGAAAACTTTCCGAGAGAAATCCGGCAGCGTGTCGCCCGGTGCCAAGTCCAAGTCATAGTTGCCGTCGAAATCAGCTTCCGGTGGCAGGGCCGGAGATATTTGGGCCGCGACCATCGCCGCCAAGACAGCGAATAAGGCCATCATGATGAGGATTGTCTTTGCCATTTTTCTATTAGTTGGTGTAGTGAGGATTGTGGGTGTTTTTATATGGGAGCTTAGTTCGTGTAGTTTCATGGAACTTGGAAATTTTGGTATTTTAACGTTATATTGCGGCGGTTATGTGTAGAAGCAATTGTTTTTTTTGTAATAAATTGTTTGTGACGTTATTTGAATTGAATTAGCTCGTAACTTATTACTTGCAATAGTGTAATTAGAGTGATTGATTGATTAAACTCGTTATTTTAGAATAATGACGGGTTTGTGAGTATAGGAGAACGAATTTGATGGATGATTAACGTGTACACAATTTGATTATGATAAAGCTTTGTTCATGTAAAGCAGTTGATGGAAAATTGGTGATAGTGGTAATGGTTCGAAACCTTCAGACCAAAGTAGACTTTGATTTCACTTAAGGCTTAAAAAGTTGGTTTATTGTATGCTAATATATGATGCATCAGAAAGGGTCATCACAGTGATTACGTATTATGCTATTAGAAGTGTGTTTATAAATTGTAGTTGTAAAAGAAAATGGATAATTTTAATTCTGCAAATGTACTAAATTTGGGACATTTTATCTGCACCATCCCCTCTTGTGATATTGTAGTAAAAGGGCGGTTTCAATTATTGGTCGCCGGAGAAAAAGATTTGTTTGATCTTGAGGAAGTGAAGGAAAAAAGAACATTAGTTTAAAAATGATTTTTTCCTAAGAATGTCCATTGGATGCTTTAGATTAGAGAATTTGGATGCACCAAATAACATCATGAGCGTTATCGTGCCAGAGTTTCGACGGTCTTCAAAGTTTGCTTTTGTCAATTTGTTGCAATGCTGAACAGAGGAGATGGAAGGGACCATTAATATTTTTAATATAACACTTTTTTAAAGTAAGGGTAATAAAGACATTTCACTTGAAAATTTAACTGTCACAACAAATCAAAAAGAAATAAAGATCACCTTAGTAACTTGATGAGGTTTGAAGTTTGCTATATTAATTTGATTTTTGTGTATAGTTGACCGTGATAACGGAAAATTACCATATTTTCTTTAACGAGTTAGCATTAAACAATCCAACATCGCTTACATAATCATTTGTTAGCGGCAGTTTTTAACATAGAGTCATAAACTAATAATGACCCAATTTGTCAATTACTTGTCAATTTCCAAGTCTTCTTCTATTCATTAGAAACTCGGTTTGGTTTAAACTCTATTTTAATTACACTTTGAACCTCTAACACTTTCATATAACTTTTCACAACTCGTATTACAATGTAAACATAAAATGTTACAATGGCATATATTAATGAAATATTTAATTTAACATTTGACACGCTTAATTACCGATAAGAAAATAAACATGAGTACCATTTTATTCATATCCCGGAACACAACAAACTCCGATGTACAAATCATTTACTTCCATCCTCGTAATTATGATTGAGTCTACAACCATTTTTGTCACATACGATTTCGTCCGGCCAAATCCAACGTTTCCCGGACCATTCCAGCGGCGCATCGCCCGGCGCCAAGTCAAAACCAATCCCGCCGGCAAAGTCAGCTTCCGGTGGCTGCGCCGGGGACGAGGATGTTTCGGCCACCACCTTCACTGCCAAGACCGCACAAATGATGGCCAAGACCATCTGAATTGCCTTTGCCATCTCCGTTTTTTTGGTGAGCGAGGATGAGAAAAATGAAGGCATGTGTAGTGTGTTATATAAAGGAACTTCGTATGGAAGAATTGAAGTTTCATGGAGCTAATTTGAAACCGCGTTATGAATTGATATTATATTTTGTTGCGGTTATGTATGAGTGAGTGCGTTTCTTCGACTGTCCATGAAATAATAAATACTTTGATAGGTTTTTTTTCTCTAAGAGTTTATGTAAGTTATAATACAACCGAGTACAGGGGCACACTCGGCTACAAACTTATATAAAATGTCGGATCTGAGGCGTGCGTTATCTCAGAGTGCGACACGTGGCAGGGTCCAACATTGCACTACATGTTATACATGACCTCAATTTTGCTCAGGTCCAACATGTCATACAACATTGCACTACATGTTTTACATGATTATACAACATTGCACTAGATGTTCTACATGATTATGCAACATTGCACGGTATGTTATACAGTTTGGACGTTTTAACATTTTCAATTGGTTTGTAGTTGATATCTCCTCACCGGATATATATAGATAAATGTGGCCAATCAACACCTTCAATAAGGTCAAGTATAATTAAAATACAAAATTCTATGGAGCAAAATTTCATATTAAAAATTTAGTTTCATTAATGATACAAATAATTAAATAACAATAAATTAAATAATTAAATAATTAATATATGCATATAACAAAAATTAATTGGAGCTTAATTATATTTTAGTTGAGTTCGAATTCAACTTTTATGTGTGTTTTAAGAGTTCTGTTTCGAGAGTATTTAACATTTTAAGGACTTGGTTTATGCTTATATAATACCAGAGTCTGGCTGGATTCACTGTTAATTAGTAGATTCACAGAAATTAAATCCAACATTTTTTATCACCAGGGAACAAGATAATTTCCATTAGCAACAAAATAAACACATTACATTCATCATAGGTATATAGCCAAACAAGAAACAAACTAACAGAGCATTAAACGATCCAAAAACTGTCCAATATGGCCGGATTGATTTATTAGGGTGGAGCTAAGAGAAGTTTGAGCAGAGGTTATTATATTAGACGGCGACACGAGTTGTGGATATAGGGAAGGAAATCTGGGTTTACTGGGATTTGGAACATCATATTCCAGCAGCTGTCACTCACCTTCTTGCTGGCCTTGCAGCAGGCTGGACCAACCTCGTATTCACTGTTGAAGAATGCATCGTACAGCTGAGGCACACAGTTTGGGATCGGTTTCAGAGCTGACCAGCACTTTATGGGTTTGGGATCTGCTGGTGGATAAATCTTGGCTCCGACCAAAACTCCACTTATAACGATCACTAACAACACACTTATTACACCGAGTAGCTTTGCCATTCTTGACAACTAATGTCTTTGTGATGTGTGTTGGGTTTGGTGTTGTGGGTGAGGGTTTATATATAGTGAGGTTTTGAGTGTTGGGACATTTTTGAAATTGTGAATTTATGGCGTATTGGATGTGTGTGAATTAAATGATAATTAGTGGGGTTGACCTTTTGCTATTTTGGACGATTTGTTTCTAAAATATATGGCTTTCACTTGATAAACGGTCAAGTTTGGATAGAGCAGAGATGTTACCAAACTTAGCATCTTCAAGAAAGAAATACGATACCAACTTTTTTTTGGTCAATTGATTAAACACTTGAACTTGGGTCTTAAGGTCTTCAGTTTAAGTCACGTTGCGGTATCTCACATTTGTTTTCAACTTTTGTTGGACCTCTATTAACTTAAGTCACGTTGCGGTATCTCACAGTTTAAGTCACGTTGCGGTATCTCACGAAGTTAAGGAGCAGCTGGTTTGGAAAGACTAACAACTCGGTGGAGATATGAAGCTAGTTGCAGGTCTCCAAAGAAGCAGCAATCATGGTCGGAGGCAGAGGGACTGCCACTGCCGCCGACGGCGGCGACGGAGGAGTCAGCGCCGATTTGAGCTTCGTCGGCTCCATCACCCGGTTTCACCCTTTTTGGTTGGACCGTGTTGAATTTGAGTTAGACCAAATGAACCGGTTCAACTGCAATATAATTAAATTGAAATGGTTCAATTATTGATTGAAAGGGTATTCTGGTTATTTCATAAGTATTTTTTGAATGTAGTGAGACAAAAACATGTTTTTGTGACCTCAGAAATTAAATTTTAAAAGTGGCAATCTACGTGAGAATACAAACTCTTTTTGGTGACCAGTGTAAAATTAGTGGTGACCTACGTAAGAATACAAAGTTTTTTGGCGACCCATGTGAAATTACTCCTTTTTAACTTTTTTCAGCTAGCAAAATTAATGTTACTGCATCGATCCCTTACTATGTTGTCGTTGTTGTTGTAAATTTACTAGGAAATTGTGAGTGCTCTTTTGGCAATATCAAGGTGAATCAGAAAGCAACAGGAGTGAGGGTGAAGGGAAAGCCGGAATGGAGCGTGACGCTGACGAACAATTGTGCATGCTCCCAATCTGATGTTAAGCTTGACTGCTCTGGATTTAACACTGTCGAAACTCCAAACTCCAAATACGTCACCGTTTCAGGCGATTCGTGTCTCGTCCTCCCCGACCAAGCTCCATTTGCTCCACACGCTTCCCTCACCTTCACTTATGCTTGGGACAATGCCTTCTCTTTCAAACCTGTTGATTCCATCCCCAACTGTTCTTGATTTTCATCCTCACAACATGACCTTTATATATGTATCCCTTCCAATAATTTATAAGTAATTATATTCTATATTATTATAATATTGTCCTACATATATGTTTGCACCCCAAACTTGCTATGCGTTGTTTACGGTTCTGTTTTGATTTTGTTTGGTTATGAACTGAACTGACCGAATTTGGTTTTGAACATAACATTTTTTGTTTGGTTTGTTTTGTTATGAACCGAATATCATGAAATTCTTTTATTTTATACTGTTTCGAGCTATGATTTGGTTTATCGATTTTCAATTTGATTACTTTAAATCGATTTTCATGAAATTATCATGTTTTGGGACGATTTGTACGTTTTGGGACGATTTGTACGTTTTGGGACTATTTGTCTTTTGTTAGCCCGATATTTTTAGTCTTGGTTAATAAATATTGATGACTTAAAAATGAGTCACGTGTCTAAATCTATTGGGTCGGTTTGTTATAAATCAAATCTCATGAAATTCTCATATTTTATTTTATTTATTGGTTTTCAGTTGGAATGATTGAAATCGATTTTCATTGAATTATCACATTTTAGGATGATTTGTGCTTATTAATTGACTTGTTTTTTTGTTGGCCCAATAATTTTAGGCCTAATTAATAAAAAATTAATGACTTAAAATGAGCCACGTGTCCATGGTCGGTTTGGGTTTTTATTGGTTGTCATTTTATGAACCGAAATCAAACTAATGAGTTTCAGTTCAATTCGGTTTAATTTGAACATAATCAAATTATTTTTTTGTGGTTCGGTTATTTTTTAACACCCCCTACGCAAACGGGTTGAAGAGGTCATTCTAATCAAGGACTAATCAGAAATTAGTGAGGTTGTAATCGAAAATCTACGGATCGGGCTTGGTTCAGCCACCACGTGCCTACCTACGACCAGCCCAATTTAAAAATGCTTATTTTGGTAACGTCTCTCTATTCAATTCGAATTTGACCGTTTATCAAGTAATTAAAAGCCGTACATTTCAGAAATTAATAGTTGAAAATAATACAAACTTGGACATTTAATTTCACACACATCGTTACCCTAATGTCCCAACACTATAAATCCATTAAACTGAACACATTATCACAAACACATTAAATAAATTGAACACATTAAGAAGAGGATCAAGAATTAATAATGGCAAAGGTAGTGAATATAACTGTGCTGGTAGTGATGATGATAAGTGGAGTTCTGGTCCGACCGGGGTCGGCCCAGTGGAACATTCCATTTTGCTGGGCGAGTCTGCTACACATCCCCAACTGCGCGTCGGGGATGAAGACAATACTCGCCCAGGCTCAGTTCGTGGCGGTCAGCCCCGCCTGCTGTAGGGCCGTCATAGAGAATTTCGACCACTGCTGGTCACCTGTGGTCAACTCACCAGTCTCTCCCCAGCTCAAGAAATATTGTGGCACCATCAACCATAATAAATGAATGATTCATAATATATTTGAGAGTTCTTGGGTTTTTTAAAATGTTTTCTTTACTTTAATTGTTTCTTGTTTGGCTACTACTTAATTTCCATGAATTGATGTGTCTTATAAAAAATCATGGTAATATATAATTGAAGGTGTTGAATCTCCATTGAATAATGGCCATTTTGTTATCTATATATGAGTGTAATTATGTATATACCCCGATTATATTACAATATAACTTGCATCAAATTTTAGAGAAAAAAACCTAATCAGATTATTTATTTCATGGGCAGTCAAATGAAACCATCTCTCATGCATAACCGCAACTAAATAACATTAATAACACCATTTTAAAGCTCCATAATATAACACTATACATCTCATTTTAACAGTTTGTGATTGCGTTATAATGTGAGCTTGTTTTTGGAACAAATAAAGTGTAACAAAAATTTTAGATTGTTACACTTAAGTTTGAAAGTTTTTATTTTTCTGCCGGTACCAAAATTATTTAAGGACTCACATCATCTAAGTTTGTTATTATAATGTTTAAAAATCTAAAATACCCTCTTTATTAGTTCAAATTCCAAATTGTTGTACAATGTAGTTTGTAAAGTCTTGTAACTGATTCCCAATCCCATACTCGCGAGTTCGATTCACCACCGCCACTTCCCAACCAGACCAAAATTGCTACCGTTGGCGATTTGATCAGAATGGGGAGTGAGCGCGATGTCCTTGGGATCCAGGAATATTTTTAGGTCCAATTTAATAAAGGCTGATTACTTAAAATGAGCCATGTATTCGAATAAATATGTTTTGATTCAGTTAAATTTTTGTCGGTTTTCATTTTATAAACTGAAACCAAGCAGATAGAATTTGGTTCGGTTCAATCCTGAAACGAATCAAGACGGTTCCATTCAGCTTTGTTATTTTTCAGGTCGATTCAGTTTAGTTTAACCGGTTCGGTTATTTTGGGGCAGCCCTAAAGAGAATATTGAATTAAAAGAAAAGAAAGATATCCCAAAAAAAGAGCAAATGACAATACAAAAAAATGTGAACTGAAACACATGAGAACACTTATAAAAGTGATACTTGAAATATGAGTACGATGCGATGATAATGGTTATTAAGTTTTTCTAAGAATGAAATTTTAGTGGAGTATATGTTAGGTACACATGTGAGTTTAAAATCTCACATCAGAAGATTACAAGGTATAATGAGAGTTTATACATACTGGACTCAAGACTCATTAGACTAGTCTTTTGGTCAAATGTGAGCTCCAATTGGTATGTGAGCTTTCCTTGGGTGCTCTTCCTTGGTAAGGCCCGGATCTCCCCAGCAGTGGTATCAGAGTCTTGGTTCGGTAGACTCTCCTGGTTAAGTGGGTCGGGTACTCTTATGGCTGGTAAGACCGGGACCATGAGTTGGCCTCTCTTATGGTGAGGCTCATATAGGATGAAAAAGGCACTTGTGGGAGAGTAGACCGAGGTAAAGTATGTAGACTTAGGGTTAGCCAATTCGATGTGATGAGACTGTAGTGGGAGATTGTTAGGTACACATGTGAGTTCAAAGTCCCACATCGAAAAATTACAAGGTATAAGAAGAGTATATACACACTGGACTCAAAACCCACTAGACTAGTCTTTTTGGTCAAATGTGAACTCCAATATGTATGTGGGCTTTCCTTGGGTGCTCCTAAGGCCCGGATCTTCCCAGCAGTATATCCCTTTAATTTCTTATATTTAACTCTGAAATGTGAATAGAATTATGTATAATTAAAAAAAATGGTTACTAAACATCTAGAAGTAATAATGAAATATATATATATATATATAGAACATAAATTGAAAATATCATGGGTTATTGGGTAGGTTAGGGTCCTACCCGACTCCGTTTGACCATATATGGGTTGGAGATACTGTTCATTTACATATTGGTATTTGAAACAGTAAGCAAAACCAAAAGGCATGGTTTGAACTAAATATATTATGGTTTCAAATAAGGTATAATTTGTTCAGAATTAGAGTAGTTGTGGAAACAAATACAAAATAATTAAGGAAATAATTACGAGACCGGTAATTAATGATACCAAATCATGCAATGATACAAAAAATAATTGCATGATTTGTGTTGTGATTCGGTATCGTTGACTAAATTAATAAAATTTGGAATTCGTGCGACGGAAATGAACAAATGTGTACTAGATATTTATTCCAATTGGAGTGATCGTCAAGAACAAAGTCAAATATCATAGAAATTAATGGGTCAAAATACTAAAAGATCCATTCCACTAATTAACATTTAATTTACACCCATCAATTAATACACCATAATTTCGGTTATATATACTTTCTATTTATCTTTTCTTCTTTAATTTACACCCATCAATTAATACACCATAAATTCGGTTATATATACTTTCTATTTATCTTTTCTTCTTTAATTACGGTCGATCAATTTCAATTTACATCAATATTTACGGAGCATATTACACCAAACCAAAAAATGGAATCCGTAGCCAAATTTATTTGTGCAATCATCTTCCTCGGTCTCATTAGTCAAGGTATGCATTCTTTTATCAAGCTATTAAATACTTTTGCCCAAGTTTTGAAAACTGACCTTCACAAAATGAAAAATTACAAAAAGTAAAGATGAACTATTCAATTATTGTGAAAAGTTTCTGTATCCCAAAAATTAGTTTTGAACTTACTTTTTTGTAAACTAAAATAATTATTTTTTCCATAGATGACAAAATACCCTTGAAATTAAATGTTTCAAAAATTTAGAAATATTTTTTTCAAACTTGAGCTCATTGGTGTTTGGTTTTCCTCTTTTTTTGATTGAATATAAACCACCTTCTGTGGCTTCATACACGACGATGAAAATAGAGAGTCGGACTGAATCGACGATTGGAGTAGAAAAAATACGCGAGCCCAAGTTGGAAAAAAATATTTCATATATTTCAGTAGTTTTAATTATATTGTCATATTCTTTATTTTTTGACGTTTGCGGGTAGTTTTTTGCAATAAAGAAAGTTCACAATCAAATTTTGTAAACGATGAATAATTTACCGCTGCTTTTTGCAATCTGTCATTTACGAAATAGATAATAGTAATAATATAGATAAAATACAAGATCACTTGCTAATATTTTTGGCGTGGTTGTGATTTTACTAGGGAATTGTCAGTGCTTTGTCGAGAATATTGCGATCGAACAAAGTGCGACCGGAGTGACGGTGAGTGGGAAGCCGGAGTGGAACGTGACGCTGACCAACAATTGTGTTTGCTCCCAAACAAATGTTGAGCTTGATTGCACCGGTTTTGAGACCGTCGAAACCCCAAGCCCGTCCACATACGTCACCGTTTCGGGCGATTCGTGTCTCGTCCTCGCCGGTCAAGCTCCCTTTGATCCACATGCTTCCATTAGCTTCACTTATGCTTGGGACACTCCCTTCTCTTTCAAGCCTGCTTCTTCTCAGCCCCAATGCTCTTAATCATTTTCATCTTTACAATGTCTCCTATGATAGTTAGAATAAAATATACTCTCTTTTATATGTCTGCCCTTCAAATCCAAATTTATCTTAATTTAATTTATATTGGTGGTGTAAACAAGTCGAATCGAGCCTTATTTTGACAGGGTCGGTTCGTGCTTGAACCTTGTGCTGAATTTTGAGATTGAATTCGACTCGAACTCAATTATAACGAGGCTGAACCATATGTTTAATGAACTGAGCTCGAGTGGCTTGTTTACAAACATTGTTTTCTACGGGTGGGCACTTTTTACCCAAAACCAAAATCGAACTGGGATCCAAACCGAATCTGAACCGAAAAACCGAGAACGGTGGGTATCAGATCGAATTTGGGTCTGAAAACATACATCCGGTATCATACCCAAATTAACCGGTTCTAAGGGTTTTAATTGGTATTTTTTGTATTTCAATTTTAATTTTTTGCCTACAAAAGGGTTTAATCGTGTATAATTTTGACCATAAATTGAACAATGTGAATATCACATTAATTGGTTTTAGTTGGACAAAACTATAAAACTAGACAAGAGAATCGGGCCCTTTATCTCACAATTAATCATTCAATTTGGTCTAATTGGGTAGAATCGAGACCCGAACTGTAGAACCGCGTCCAAAACTGGACCAATACCCATTTATTGGGTATGGATTTGTGTCTCTAAAATAGAGAACCGATTGTTTTTGTCCGGTCTGGTTCCAAAACCGTGCCCGTTTTCGATATTATATTATGATCGGAGAGGACTTTCTTATTAAATACTAATCGAAAATTAGTCGGTGATTAATCGGGAATCTATTAATTGGGCTTGCTTTAGCCACCATGGGCCTACCTGTCATTACGACCAACCCAATTCATGAAGGATGCTTGTTTTGATAACGTCTCTATTTATTTAAGTAAAAGCCGTGTATTTTATTTTAGAAATTAACAGTTCAAAATACTAACGGTGACATTTAATTCACAGACATCGTTACCCAATCAATCCTAATTAATGTCCCAACACTATAAATCCATTAAGTTGAACACATTATAATCACAAACACATTAATTCTGAGAAGAAGAGTCGAGAATGGCAAAGCTAGGGAACGTAGTTGTGTTATTGGTAGTGATGATGACAAGTAGTGGAGTTTGTGGGTACCGACCAGAGTCCTCCGTGTTCCCGGACGCTGCATGGTGCTGGACGACCGTCGTCGCCGTCCCCGACTGCGTGTCGGAGCTCAACATTGCGTACTCTAAGGGTCGATACGACGCCGTCGGTCCCGACTGCTGCAAGGCCATCAAACAGCATTTTGCGGGCTGCTGGTCGAGCATGGCCAACTCACTAATCTTTCCCCAGCTCAAGAAAGTTTGTGGCATTTAATAAATGAATATTCTAATGTATTGGAAAGTTTTTGGGTTGTTTAATGTTTTCTTTATATATATATAGTTTATTTCTTGTTTGGCTATGTGTGATGAATGTCCCTAATGATGGGTAATGGTAATTTTGGTGGCCGTGTTCTCTTGTTTATTTTAAATGCAGTGAGCAATATTGAAGATGCTTTAGATGAGAATGTGAGAATTAATTGTAGTATTCAGATCTCGGAATTGACATATTAGATTTATCTTCATTTTCGAGTGGCACCGTGCCTTAAATAATGATGATTCTGTAGGAGAGAAATTTCGTATTTTTATTTTTGTTGATTAATTGATTTGAGCTTCTTTGTTTTGAACTAGCTGTCGTGACCTTTTTCACTCAGACACCATAAATAACCGATATTTTTAAATGAATGACATCCTCATACCAAATGTTTCAATTTATGAAATGATTGTTTCGATTATATATTGGAATGGTTATTTCAATTTCTATAATTGTGTTATCATTTCTGTATCAAATGTTTCATTTTTTGGAATGATTGTTTCATTTGTATACCTTATGATTCATTTTTGTTGATGCTATTTAATTTTGTTTGCCAATAATAAGGTACACCATGTTATTATTGTAGTATCAATCTATCTATTAAGTGTTATTTAACTTTTTGTATCCAATGTTTCATTTAATTCATCATGAAATTGATATTTCATTTTTTGTAGTAATTTTTTCATGAACACAATAAAATTAATCATGAAATTTGATAATTTTTCATGAAACCAAACAATAAAATCAACCAATCATGAAGGAATGGAAGAGGTCGAATTTTGCAGCTCCTATACCACTCATCATAAAAAAAATCATAATGCATTGATTCCATAAATCATAACTCAAATTGAAATAGGTGAAAATCTAGAAATCAAAACATGCATTGATGGACCCAACTAAACCAAAAAAATCGAAGAAGATAAGATCAATATACAAGAACAACCCAACTTAGCCCTTTGTTGGAGATGTGTGCTCTATATATCAATGACATGGGAAGCAGGATGACACATTTGGCAAAAATAGACTCGGGACATACATAACATTGTGTCAACTTACAACCTGACCAGATGACACATTTAAATTGTGTCATTAAGCGAATTCAATGATTAGTGTAGATCAAGCATTAATTGGTTTTCATAAAGTCAAATTCTATCTCGTAATGACTATTCTGCCCCATACGAAGCACAATACGACCTCTTGGGACGAAAACTACATTAAAATTGACGGGCCATTAGTTCAACTTGATGTAAATCACTGTTAATCTTTCTTCTTTAATTACGGTCGATCGATTTCCATTTACTTCAATGGTCTTCTCTTATATAATAAATCTTTAATGATAAGTCAAAAATCAATGAAGCATTACACCAAACCAAAAAATGGAATCAGTGGCCTGATTTATTTGTGCAATCATCTTCTTAGGTCTCATCAATACTCAAGGTATTGGTAGGACAAATTCCTCACTATAGTTCTAATTAATCTGTCTGATCTAAAGTAAATTTGATATCCCAAAATTAGAGGTCTTAGCTTTCAAATGCTTCGCGATTGCATAATACACATTTCATCACCTCAAAATTAGAGGAGAGATGTTTTCGTGTATGGCCTTGAAATTGATGTCGAGAATTCTTGGACTCCACTGTTCATATCCTCTAATTAGTATAGATCTCCCTTTTATA
>JAYMTP010004568.1:0-14735 GCA_036897365.1 Geranium brycei
TTTTTAAATAATGAATTGTTTGATTATTAAATATTATTCTTAGGCTTGGGGTTAGGTTGGGGAATCATTTGAAAATCTGAAATGTATAAAGGACAATTTTGTCTTTTCAGATTAATTTTTTACGGTTTATTAAAGTAGAGAAAAAAAGTTAGGACACTTCAGAGATTAAAAAGAAAGTTAAATATAGTTAGGCGTACTAAAATGTTATTTTCTATTATTTCTATGCTTATGTTAAAACATTGAAAATGAATAATTCCATGTAATTACATTTTTCCCTTTCTCCTTCTCTGTCCTCCCACTTTCTCTCCTCTCCATCCTCTCTCCAGCTCCTCTACCCAAATCTCACCGGAACCAATTTACTCATTGGAATCTTTGTTGTGTATTACAATAATAATAAAATTATACGTGGCAAAGAAAAATTTGAGGGCTAAAAGCAGCAAAACTAATGGGCAATCTCATGAAAAACTTAGAGATCTAACCTTTGTAAAGGAAAAAAAATCAAACATGCAATTTCGTGAAAAACCAATTAACCATGAAAATCTCAAAGATGTAAGCTTTTTACAGAAAAAAAACCAAATGGGAAATCTCATGATTAAACTAATTAACCATGAAAAACTCAGAGATCTAAGCTATTTAGAGGAAAAAAACAAAATGAACAATCTCAAAACTCATCTAATACGCAAAAAATAGGAAAATGAGAGATCACGCAACAAAAAAACATTCTTAACTCATCAACACAACAAAGTTACAGAATAAACCATCCAAATCCAAACAAAAAATGAAACGTATGAGAGCGATATGGAGGAATGGCCTATATCTCAGGACGATAGAGGGAGTCATGCTCTAGATTCAGATGCAGTCCTAATTCAACTCCATCAAATTTTGAACCGTAGCCGATGTCGACGTCGTCTGGGAGAGGGTTCTTGCTGTTCAGATTCGTCGTCGATGTCTTGACGCCATTTAGGAGAGGTACTCACGTCGGATACGTCCTCGAGACGCCATTTAGGAGAGGTACTCACGTCGGATACGTCCTCGCTCTACTGATGCTCCAAAAAGAAGCTATTCCACTAGCTCTATGACCACCCATTGTCATCGATGGAGGCACTAAGGTGTATTTCAATTTTAAATTAAATTTATTTTCTTCCTAATTTTATGTTTATGTGTTTATAATGTCATTTTTGTGAAAATTTTTACTTCGATTATATGAAGCGAAATTGGGAACATGATGTCCGTGAACACAATTTGAAATGAGGAGAGAGAAGGCGAAAAGAAAAAGGAGAACAATGATTCAATGGCATCAATTTAAAAGATTTGGCTATTTACACTTAAAATTAATGACAATGTAGTTAAATATGTGACAAATGTGTCGAGTCAATTGTAGTTATATGAAATTATCCCATTAAAATTAAAAGAGAAAACAAATATAGGTTATAGTAACTATAGCCATTTTTAGAAAGTAATACACCTTTCTAACACAATTAAGTAGATGTAATTAACACATACAATAAGATAAATAATGCTGATGATTCATGTACGAGTCATTCATCAAAATAAAAAAATATACTCGTATAAAAAATTGTGAAGATGTTATGGAAAGTAAAAAAAACATAAAAGATGAACTCAAATTTTATGAGTCTCTTACTTCACTCAATTTTAAATAGTTCATTTAAGTGAGAATCAGTAGTTGTGTGTGATTCCCTGAAAACCACACAAATGTAACAAGAAGGACGTGTATTTTTCTATAACCTATAGGGGAAAGTGTTACATGTCGAGGGGATAGGTGTTACGAAGGATTGGAAGATTTTTTTTTTGGGTCTGTCATGTAATGTTATGGAAATACATGTTATAATAATGGAAATATGATTATGGAAATACATAGCATAATAATGGAAATGCGCGGTTTAATAATGGAAATACATGACATAATAATGAAAACACGATTCTCACAGGTTCGCACAAGACCTCCTGGTTCGCACAAGAGCATGATAATCTATGGGCATATCCCAGGTTTTCAATATGATCTTTAAATATATAGTCACCTCGAAAAAGGAAATTTTAATAAATGACCAAATAGAACACTTGGGATAAGGGGTCAAGTTGGTGATTTTTTTGATATCCCTCCTCTCACTTTGTTTGCGAGTTTGTTGACTATTCTTTCTGTAGTAGAATAAACGTCGATACATGAAATTTTCACCTCATACAGCTCCACATTCAATTATTTCCTACTCTTCATCATTGAAGATTCTTTCTTTTCAGTATAGGGGAATCAACTTCATTTAATATCATCATCTCTCTCAAATGCATTGTCAAGCTCCAACTCGATCTCATTCTTTCATTTTTGGATCACTACCGAAGACAATAATCCCTACATTTTTAAGTCCAGTGCCACCAACTATTCTAGTTGGACTAGGAAATTCCCCCTCGCCTCTGGTTAGTTAATTTTTATATAAGTATGAGCGGGTTTAAGCTTAAAAGAAAGAAAAAAAACACCAGACTTAGAATAACACATGATTGACTGTCAAGTGTGTAAGACTAGCATTAGAACGTTGTTATCGGTTTATTGAGTCTAAAAATCAGTATGTATATACGTGGGATGATCAAAATTAAAATAGCAGTCAAGTAATATCTATGACATTTTTCTCTATAAATCTATATTATTTTCTTACTTTAATTGCTAAAACTGCGGGTTATGATTTGTTTAGGATCACGAAAGTCAAATACTGTGTTCCACTATTTATAACACTTTTTGGACGCCACCATTCACATATGATAAAATTTGATGTGCTTAACTACGTCTCATTGAAAACATTTTCAAGAAAACTCAATAAGACAAAGCATGAGCAAGAAAAATATAGAATGCATTGCGCATAACTTTATAGTCATCATCTTCAAAACTCTATTCTCGCGAGTGCAAGAGAACTTCAATGAGATAAGTTGCATATTGTTCATATGAATGCAACTCACTATCAATCTCAAGCTTTATTAATAACAAGAATATTTCATTTACTTATTTGAGATGAAACATTTACATTAACTCCTTAATATATACACGTTAACTTTAAATCTCACCAATTTTAGCTCAAGCCTCATAGTACTCATAATAAGAAAACAAGATAAATGTTGAATCCACCTTTTCCTATCCTTTTGTAGCTCTCAAAACTCACCATATCTTTCATCATTCCAAACCAAAAATGTTATTTTATCGTTGATTCAATACTGAAATGCTATCGATCCTGCTAGTTGGTCGAGAGCTTCTTCTTTGGCAGTGTGTGGCCCTTAATGGGGTAGATAAGTATATAAGAAAAATGCTATTATTACAATGTTATATTTAATTTGTATTCCATCTCACTCCAAAAAATAGTTACACTAAAATGAATAATTAATATATTAATAAATAAAATAAATGAATAAAAACAATTGTCAACTTTGTCTATAACTATAACCAATAATATAGTATATTTAAATTTTATCAATATTTAATTAGTTTAATAATCTTAAATGTATTGGGTTTGTGATTTATGGCATGACATTTCAGCAAAATTGTAAAATGTAGTAGCATTACAATTGAATTGGAATCGAAATAGCGTTGGGTTGAAGATAGTCCAAGTGAGCTTACAAAATATGAGTACATGACCATTGTTTTTACCTTGTCTTTTGTAACGGAGGTATTGTCTTCATGTTGAATATGACTTTGCACTTGCCTCCTGCAATAACTTGTTAATTGACTTCACTTCGCAGCAATTCCATAGCATTAGTTTTTTATATGCCCCCAAACCTGCACAATCACGCATAACTGGGAAAGGCACAAAGCCAATCCCAGTGAACAATAGACCTTCATAGGGTAATTTTTAATCTTGTGTGCACTATTTCACCGAGCTTCTCTCTAAGACATTGTCTAGATTGTTAACCCTTTCAGACTTACCGGCCGACAAATTTTGTTACCTTATAATTCGGTCATAACTTTCGATGAATTTTTGTATTGAAAAAAAGTGAAAATTAATCTGAACTCCAATTTATCTATTTTCTTTAAGCTAAACTCAAACTTTTATAAACTCGTTTGAACCCGTATGGAACACCTTTTTTTTTACACTAATCTTGTCAAACTTAAGTTCAATTCAACTCTATTACATCCCTCATCTCACCGTTATAATCATTATTATTTAGATATTGGTACATAAAATTATTACCACTTAATAGTTGTAATAGTGGTTTTGATGTATGTGAATTTCACAAGCCTAAATCAAAATGCTCAATTCAGAGAGGGAAAAATATCAGGATATTGTTTTAAAATTTTACATAATAATTGTTGTAATGTTTAAACTCACGACCTCACATGAATTTCTTATAAATTGGTCAAACTTGTGCTGATAAGATTAATGGCAAGAAAAGTAGTTTCATATTATTATTATTATTATTATTATTATTATTTATAAAAGTACTTGTGTATGTTTTTTTATTAAAAGAAGTAACCATGAACTTACCATTTCTTTTTCAAATTGGGTAAATTTATCTAAAAAATGAGAAATTCACTAAGTAAAAGTTCCAAAAACTAAAACAAAAGTTAATTTTTTTTAGCTCAAGCTCCCTCCTTTTCCTTCTTTTATGGCCGAGGATCTTCAAACTTACAACTCGATAACATAACGGCAAAATAAGGAAGCCAAACCAAATCAAGAGACATGACAGGAAAAAATGAGTCAAGCTAGATTGAGCTTTCTAGAAAAGCAACGTTTGCTTGACTCCATACTTATCTGGAACTAAAATCTCAGAGAAACATCGATGACAAGAAGAGAAAAATCAGCAACTCGAGCTAAAAAAATATTTGTTTATTTTAATTACAAGAACATTTCTTTATTTTAATATAAATTTACCCATTTTGCAAAATAAATAATAAATCGATGACTATTATTTTTATAATAGACCAAATACACAATCACTTCTTGAAAAAATAAAATAGTCAGTGATTCACCTCTCAAAAGATTTACCATTTAAAATTATAACTTTTTTACCATGACTCAAAATAGATTTGTACAAATTCATGCATGCCCATCTTTATCATTGAATATTGATAACACAGGAAAATTAATTCACAAAAATATTCCAACCTCAAATATTTCATATTTGACTATATCTATGGGAAAAATAAAATATTATCCAATTAGTTTATCAATTGCCTTAAAATAAAAATAAAAATACTATTAAATGATGGGCCTTACTCATCATTGTTGGATAACTTATTTTGTAAAATCCTCAAGAGAGAAAAATAAACTGGATTCTATAAACAAATTATCTCTATTCCATTTCAATCTTGAAAATTACCATATACTCAATGGAAGATCCTAAATGTTATAATTATTTTTCATGAAAATTATTTTGACAAAATTGGACACCTCTTACAACACCATTTCCGCAAACCAAATTGCAGAAAAATGTAGAACCCCAGGCAACTAAAAATAGACCACAGAAGCCTCGACTTCACTTAACTGGCAGCCTAGAATAACTAGCCCCAAATATTGAAAAGCAATTGTAAAATAACTTGGGCAAAATTAATTCCCTATTAATCCGATTTTTTTTCCGACTAATCCCCAATTAGTCCCTAGAAGGTCCTCTCCGCCAACACTGGACAAAAGTGAACCATCATAAATGTTTCAACCCCAGTGAAGTGAGGCCTAAAGCTTGGACACATGACTAGTAGTATTGTGTAAAACAAGCAACAAAGAGAAGAAAAAAAAACTGTATTGTGTAAAAGAAGCAACAAAGAGAAAAAACCCTAAGGAACCTTACCCACAACTTACTTTGCGAGTCTAAATAGGCCAAGTCAGGAACAAAACTTGCTAGATAAATGGAACTAAAATGAACTTCAATGATAAATATAATTGAACAGATGACAGACTCAGTTAAAGGGGTAACATGACTAGAATTTTAAGATGAAATCACTTCTAAGAGAGTTTCTGTCTAGAATCTAGTTTGTGTCTAATTCCCTTTTTGGGAAGTTAGCTATGATTATGCATGAATTACCAATAATATCCCTAATAAGTTAGTTAGAATCCTCAAGTTTGTTACAACAGAAGCTCATAGGTGTACTTGGGATGGGAGGAAGTCCAACATTATCTTTTATTCTAGCAAAAGAGAATGAAAGGCATCTTGGACACGGGGAACATATAAGCTACAACTACCCCGGAAAGAAGGCAATGTCATGATAATTAAGTACCCCCTATAAAAGTTCAAGTCACAGTGACAGTAAAAAGTTCACCCTTAAAAACATAAAACTTCCCATGCACCTCTCATAATGTAATCTTATTCTCTGAGGCTAAACAACAAAAAACTAGATGACACATGAAAAAGAATGAGAAACCCTAGTATAGGCTTAATCCTCCCTGAAAACATGTACTCTCCAATAGGCCATGTTTGGACCAAAATTGTTGTAGAAAAACTCAACACTGCCAAAATACCCTACCCAACATGTAATTTCTCTATTCGTAAAGAGACATGTTGCACTGTAATGTAAGCAAAACACAATACTTAGAGCAACCTACAGCCACATAATTTACGGACAATGCAGGAAATTCTGTTGGTAAGCAATTTTTCCCTGACAATATTTGAGACCTAACAAATGAGCTTAACCGGGCTTGTCCTCTGGCCAAATCCAGCAACACGACACACCAACAAACTCGGTTCAGTGGAGAGCCACAAACTAAGCCACATAATTTATCAACAATGCAGGAAATTCTGTTGGCAAGTAATTTTTTCCTGACAGTACTTGAGACCAACAAATGAACTCAACCGGGTTTGCCCTCTGGCCAAATCCAGCAACACGACACAACAACAAACTTGGTTCAGTGGAAAACCACAAACTAAGCTCGTCTGGGAGCAAAGATAAACTTCCTAACAATTGATAATATAAAAAAGCATATGATTCTAATTTTAGGGTTAATGTGCCATGGTAAAGTAGGAAGCAAAACCTTTATCTTTGTTCCTTTTCTTGGTTGAATCTTCTGTCTTTTGGAAAGGGAAACATACCTTACCACCTTCAGTGATCTCTGAAGAAAGATGATTGGGTACAGCATATAGCATCCGAACACTATAATAAACTAACCATTGCTCCTCTGTTTTGTACTTGTGTGTAATTGCCTCCACACCTCAAATTACAATATAAGAAGGTAAGATAGTATTAACAAAAATTAACCACGAAGTTATTCTCCAAAAGCTCACCACTCACTAAATCTGTATCAACAAAGCAACAAAGGGTCAACATTAGAATAAAACAAGCCTACATGCGTCCATGAGTTATGCACTAAATTCATCAGTTCTATGAAGATTAAAAGGATTCCCTGACACAGATGATATAACAAGTCAACTTGATACAAATACCTAACTGGAGAGAAGGATACCGGACATGTCACCTAAATTTGAGATATGCAACTTCATATACACATTTACCTCAGAAACCGGGCCTCTAGCTTTTGTAGTGAACTCTTCTCTGTCTATATAACTGGTAGTTATCTTCCCCACCATCAACTGACTGAGGAATCATATGCCATCTGTCATGACTCGCCTCATTATTTGTAGACACATCATGCTTAGAACGTCTGGAACTATGACTTGATCCTTTCTTTCTCGGCTGTTTTAAGTGATCACCGGAGCTTGGCTCCAGACCAGACTCTGAGCTGTTGTGATGTTTCTGATTCTGTCTGTTAGACTCAACCCTCTTTCTTCTAACATCCTTTTCCATATTACTCTGATGTCGACTCCTACCAGAATCATTGTCATGGCGCTCCGTTTTTTTACTATGCATTTTGGAGATTATATCGCGGTGTTTATACTTCTCTTCATCGTGACAAACAGAACTACTGGGCATATCGTCCACATCAGAGCTTGACCTCTCTGGTCTGTAATATTCCTTTTGATCTCTTCCAGCAACCGATGGGCGAGAATTCTTTACATGTTGTGCATCAACCGAATGGGTGGAAGTATCTAAGTGAACATCTTGGTAGTGTTTTCTCCCTAAAACACGAGTAGAACTGTCTTCTGAGCAGCTATGACTCTTTCCTCTATTTGTATAAGATTTTCGGTCAAATGATCTTTCAGCCTCATTATAGCGAGCCCTCTTCTTATTATTGTCATCATCATCATTGTCATCAAATCGCTGTTCCCTGATAAACAAAAAATATCCATAAATATGAACACTAAAAATACCATACCTCAAACATACATCAAAATGTCTGTAGTTAATTGTTTAAACAAGGGCTAAATGCAAAAAAAAAACTACCCATATGACACAATTACCAAGCTACACAGGTGGACAATTCAAACTAAAAACTACCCGTACATTCGAGGCACTGTTAACCTTAATACAAGATGGATGGAAATTTCACATCCCATCACATGACTTACACGTACAGTTTTATTTTTTTGTAATACCGAACATATCCACACTCTTTCTTCATCAACCTCCCTCTCTCTATCAGTCTCTCTAAAACTCAATTCATATTTATGTTTATTTGCTTGAATCCCTCTAATCTACTCAACAAATTGTTTAATTGATTTTGGGATTTGTTTCTCTGGGTTGAAAAACAACAAGCAGTGAAGGTTTTCCTCGAGGTCTCCCCGACAAAGTACTGTCCAGATCCGGTCTCCGCAGTCACCATCTGGCCGGAGAGTTTTGTTCCATCTCCTTTAATTTAAGAGTTTCATGGTTTGGATGTGGTTCAGTGTGTAGAAGAAGAGGAAAGAGAGAACAAGAGAAGAGGAATACGTGTGTTACAGAGGCTATGCTTTGAAAATTTGTAATTACATTGAAGGAAAAATGTTCATTTCATTAAAAATCTATCAGAATTATAATATTAAACAGTGCCTCCAGCGAATAGGTGGAAAGGAGGAATCCTTTGCAAAGCTAGATCAGAAGAGAAACAACATGGGTAATTTTTTGTTTATGGTCAATTCATATGGTAGTTTTTTGCATTTAGCCCCATAAACAAAGAACTAGTAAGACAGCCCGAACATATTTACTTGTCCAGAAATAGAACAAACAAAAACTTCTTTTTGTTTGTTGCAATAAAAAATTACCTCCTCCTCTTGTCATTTGATAGCTTCCATTCCTTTTCACTATTTTGAAGCTCCAGAAACTCTGAATAGCTTACATGGCCTCCTGCATTGGTCCCTCGTGGAGTTCCTGCACCTTCTGGTCTTGTAAATCTGCAGCAACATCCTTCGGAGTAAGAATTTATATACATAATGCAATAATCCATTTGTATCAAACAAATACGGCAATGTACATACCCGAAGGGAGGTACAGCACCATACATATATGGCATATATGTAGGGAAGGCAAAAGTTGCAGCCGGGGGCATTGCAGCATTAAAGTGCATCATCCCAGGAGGATAGCTATAGGGATTTGGGAATGGTGGGACATGTGCCATAGGGGACCCATTCCAGTATGGTTGGGCGAAACTTGGCATAGCTCTTGGAAACATTGCATTTCCTACAAGATAAAAGGGACAAACACGTAATGAACAAACTTTCAACTCAATCAATGCTTAGCAAAAAAAAATACATATTTTACTGCGATATAAGGAGAAAATCTAAACCTGTTTGAAACATAGGATGCAGATTGGTAGCCTCTGGACAATCTCTTTTTAAATGATCTGGAGAACCACACGTGTAACAAGTACGATCCCCCTAATACAAATAAGGTAGCTTATAGTCAGCATAAATGCACAAAGATAATAAAACCCACAAAATAAAGTGGCATGCACCATAGCAAGCAAGAAGGTAACTTCACAACGCCAATCTCATTGCAAAATACTCAAAATGTGTATTATGCTGGTGAGGGTAAAGGCAAGACAAATGTAGATATGCAGGCAAGATGATTGATAACTGTATTCAAGATCAAGATGATTGATAGCCGTATTCAAAATCTAACAAAAACATATTAGCAACAGAAAAGAATCATAAAAGAAAATACAATTTTGGGATTGGATACATGAACCCAGAAGATGCTCATTAACATGAAACTTGTACTTCTGAGTTAGACTTGGTTTAGCACCTGAGTAACTAAAAGCACATCATGAAGATATTTTTCGGAAACATATTAGAGTGAACTAATTCTGTGCTTTGAACTCATCTATAATAAGCCATCTATGCTCCCAAAGTATCTTGGAGTTGGTCAATAGCTTTTACAATAACTCTCTTGTATTAACTACTGTAAGAACACAATTTCTCTGTTGAAATAATTACCTTCCTGTGTCTTCCAGTCTCCAATAAACTCTTGGCCCCACCTAAAATTTTCAGGTTGATTATTAGAATGGCAGGAAAACATGAGATGTATCTGGATGAGGTGAAACAGGAGACAATTATGAGGAGAAATATTTTACCTGCAGTGTCAACCCACAATCCTTTCTTTCTCTTAATAGTGGAGTCAGCTGGAGTCACATCAGAAATAAAATGTAAGATTATACAATTTCAATTTTCAAGGCCATACAGGTACTAGAAAAATGAATACATATCTATAACCATTATAGATATAGAAATGCCAATGCCAATAATACTTCAAATTTAAGTCGAGGAAAAATATGCATCTTTAGACATTATAGGGACTTAAAAGCCGATTAGCAGCCTACCATCTCTTGTGCAGCATACGTGTAATTAATACTAACTGTTAGCAGTAACAATTGTTATTGGTAGATATATCAGTAGAAACTAGTGGGAAATTGATAAGAATACCTTCTTCCTGCACTGGTTGGCTTTCCCCTTGAAAATCACTATGTGTTTCAAATCCTTCACGTTCGCTTTTAATATCTGCAGGATGAGAAGAGCAACCCTTTCTTTTATTTACTTGTTTTATTTTTTGTGATAAATTAATTGCTTTCAAAAATTTATTAGCACCTGAATGCTTGACACGAGAAGTAGATGCAAGATTCTTGCAAGGATAATCATAGGCAGATTCACCCATTTGATTAGAACCCCTCCTCGTCACAGAAGCAGCACATGACACTTCTTTTGCTTGAATGCCAGATTCACCATCTGTTTTTAAGATTTTCAATCCATTAATCACAATTTTTATGTTAATGTCCTAAGCAAACCTGAAAACACATTTTCTTACCAGGAGCATATCGGTGGAAACCATTTTCTGAACCGGTGGCTAGAATTTGGGACTCAAGGAAATGTTCAATTGCTTGCCTTAGAGATATATTTGGCAGCAGATCTTGTACTCCACATTTGGTACCAAAGCATTTCGGACACCTAGCTTCCTCAACCAGCACATTGCGAATGCCTACAACAAAAATCCAAAAACAATGTAAGGGAAGGGGAACCATTCGATATCAATTATAGCAATAACTTCCAAGTATTAAATAAGGTGGCTTACAAAACTTTTAGTGAAAGATATTATTCATGAACAGTTTTGCAGTAATCTACGTTATCTTATAGCATTCACCATTTTCATAAATCTCTATATACAAAGCTAAATTCAGGATTCAGATTTAGACAACCGACACATGTACCATATATACCAAAATGAAACCAAAAGTATCTGGCATAGGATTATATACTTACATTCCTCACAGAAACTATGCTGGCAGCAAGGTATCATCACAGCATTCTTGAAGAACGTGGCACAAAGAGAACATTTGAGTTCTGATGGCAAATCAACAGTTTGGATAGGTGGGGGATCAGTCTTAACCACTCTAAAAATTACCAGAGAAGAATATCAGATTCCTGAGATTAAACTACCACAAGAATTGTGATAGAAATTGAATGAATCAAGTAAATATCTTACTTCTCCGAAGTCATTTGCTCGTCAACTCTAGTTCTTGATTTTATTTGCAGTGTCTTTCCTTCCGTTTCATGCACAGGGCCTACGTAGAGATAATAACAAAACAACATTAAACTAATGCCACAATGACATATAAATGGACACAGTATTTAATGCATACCTCTAGAAATAGCATCACTAAGGTCACTGGATTCAAGTTTTTGGCATCGTACGATTGGCAGGTCAGAACATCTGAGAGCACAAAAAGAAATATATAAAATGATTCTATGGATCAAGAACCCAGCAATAGTTTGATACATATGAACAATTAAAAAACAATGTTCCAACATGCGTAGAGATTTAATTATTCAAGGAATCGGGAGTACCTATGTACTGCAATATTGTTCTTCTCACTGCCGGAACAAATTCCTTTATCAATATCAAGATTTGAATTGAATATGGCAGTCTCAGGAGCAGGACACAAGTCAATTCCGAAGTCATCAAAGTCATCCACTTCCACATTCTGTGAAGGTAAAATAACAAGTTAAGTAGGAAGTAAGATGACATTAAAGTAAAAAAGCAGGTCTAGACATTTGATAACTTTATTCTGGGAACCCTGAAGAAACTGAAAGAGGACTAAAGAAGAAGCAAAACCTTTTCTTGCACTACCACCATTGGGGGAGAGGTGTTAACTGCATATGCATATTCGGTCTGGACTTTCTCAACTAAACCATTGTGCGGCCTGCACCATATCAACAGAACTGAAGTTGAAGTTCAATGCTCTAAAAAACTTATTTTATACCCAAAAATGCTCTAAAAAGTTGATGAGAACAGCAAATGACAATAGTTAGTTGAGTTAAATCTAACGTCAGAAATTGTAATTTAGTGTTTTAATAATACGAATTAACGACAAATAAACACAACGCACCAACACTTCCACAGTGACAAAATAGATCAAATAAAAAGGCATCTTACATGACAGAAGGTGTTGATCCTGCAGGCACTCTCTTAACAATCACACTGGACCCGCTCTGAATTTGAAAACTTTCATCATGGTACTCTGTATTCAGCCCAATTACAAACAAAAGAACATTTAGTATAACTGCATTTTAAACAGACACAGCAAATGATACTGATACTGGGTAAGCTATCAAAACCAATACATTCTAAATGATTCATACTCCGATCAATCCTGAGCGGAACATCTAGAATCCAAATTCAGCAAAACTACATAAGGGCTTGCTAT
This sequence comes from Geranium brycei, assembly GCA_036897365.1. Lineage (NCBI taxonomy): Eukaryota > Viridiplantae > Streptophyta > Magnoliopsida > Geraniales > Geraniaceae > Geranium > Geranium brycei. Next base: position 12,996 of record JAYMTP010004568.1, read on the forward strand.
CTATTTGAAAATGTTTCCCATCAATCCTTGATCTCTATCAGAGTTGAATTCAATTTCAAAACTCAAACACATTCCTCACAAAATCGCTAACAGCTTAACTCAAAACTGTTCCTATCTCGATCCAAGCAACTAACTCCATTTAATCAATCAAATTCGCAATACTCAACCAGTTCGAAATCAAACGCAAACAGGTAACAGCAAATCGAATCTCAACAACAAAAACCAGGTGCAAAGAGAGTTGACCTTGGCCGGTGACGGAATCGGACAGGACGAGATCGAAATCGTGGCAGAGAGCGAGGTGCTTGTGGAGAACGATTTTGGATTTGAGATCGAGGACCGAGATGGAGGGACGACCTTGAAGATCGACCGAGTCGAAGGTCGCTGAGCTCCTGAATTTGAACCGGACGGCCATGGACGAGTCAAAATCTGTAGAGCCGATTCAAGAACTGAATCGCGATGTCTTCTTGAGAGATGGAGAAATCGATGTGTGTGTGAATTTTGGGAATCAAAATATGTTACGCTGCGTGAGAAGAGAAGCAACAATACCTAAATAGAAACGTGATTTGATTTAGCGGCTTTTCCTTAGCGGTTAATGGTAATGTTTAATTACAAAACGCACCGTTATAATTTGGTGCTTTACATATGTGCCACTAAAGTTTGGGGTTTTACAGTTTCGTTCTTTCAACTTATTTCAATATCTATACCTGATATTTTTAATTCATGATAATTAAACCCTTATTTCGACGAAGACTTGATTGTAAGTGTGGATTTATATTAGAGGGGTAAATAATCCTCTCCGTCTTTGATTTGTTAAGTAATAATTTAAGTATAGATTTTATGAGGTGTAAATTAGTCGAATCAAGTCTTAATTTCTCGAAGCTCAACTCGTGAAAAAAGTGTTCGATTCGGATTTGAATGAGCTTATCTAATTAATCTTGAGTTCGCTTCGAAATAAACTAGACAGACTCGAGCTTAGCTCCTGGTTCTCTTAAATTTCCACACAAAAATTCATTAAAAATTAAAATTAAAATCGAATAAAAATATATAATTTATTAAATCCTAAATGAGCCAACTTAAGATCACCTTTACCCGGTTCGGTTTGTTTAATTCCATTATAAATATTTGACTAAAATATAAATAATATATTGTGAAAATATATAAATAATTAAATATCAAATGGGCCGGCTCGCGAGTTTATCGAGTCTTAATAGGTTAAGCTCAAGCTCGGCTCGTTTATTAAATGAGCTCAACCTTGAGTTTGAATTCTTCCGAGCTCGATTATAACGAGCCCGGAACGAATATTTAACGAATCGAGCTCGAGCAACTCGTTTACATCCCTAACCCCAACGGTTGAACATCACATTTTTTACGGTGAAATCGAATGTTCGAATCCATTGAAAGAAACAAATTTGACGTAATTTTAAAAAGAAAATTCAAGAATAGTATTAAATTTATTCATGAAATGAACTTACTTTGAGTTCGGTTTAAATTTTTTACAAGGATTTGATTACTTATGAATCAATTAATTTATTATTTTTTAAAATATTATTACACTAAACATTTAATATAAAAACTAAATAAATCAGGGTGAAATTGAACTAAATTTGAACCTTAACATTCGGGTAAGGGCTCTGCTACAAACCCTTCTCACACTACAAAACTTAAAACCCTTTTTGGTTACTAGGGCGGGGCACCGCGCAATGCGCGGTGCTACCTTTGAAAACATATCGTACAATTATC
>JAYMTP010004569.1:0-14733 GCA_036897365.1 Geranium brycei
CTGACCGCCTAGCCGGCGGCCTGGACCGCCTGATGAACCAAAACGTTCGTCGTCGTTCAATTAGCTTGAAACGGAACGGTGATGTAAAAAACAGCACATAGACGACTGTTTTTTAGAACACAGTTACTTAAAAACCATAATGGATCGTGGAACTCTTTGTTCAACCACAAACACAAATCCTAAAGTTGCAAGCAGAATCCAACATATCACTCAATTTAAGAAACACAGAAACTAGAAGTTAACACAAAATAGTTGCAAATTTCTTAAACCAGATTCAGTCTCCAGATTAAACTAAAACTGAAACAACGATCAAGAGAAATTACTTAATCGGACGATCCGTTTCATCGTTGTAGAGTCAACGAAGGCGGTTAGAGTCTAATCACCGTCTAATAAAGGCTCTATATCTATTTATTATTAATTTTAAACAGACTGGACTTATATCGTTACTCACCGTCAATCAATTATACATGAGTTAGGGAAGCAATAACGTAAGCAATTCGAGTTTTAAACGAGTTGATCGAGCTCGATTCGTTAGTCATTCGGTTTGGTAGGGATGACATAAAAAATTCGAACCCGACAAATACTTGATGCACCCGCCCCGATCGAAACGGTTGAAACCCAAAAAGTTTGAGTGCAGGTTTTTGAACAAGTTTTTTTAGCGGGTGCACGTGGACTTATACTCGATACGAAGCCAACCGCATCATGAAATATTTTAAAACGAATAATTAATTTCAATATTACAATATTAAAATTATATTCTTATTTCTTAATATTTAGAATTCTTAAGACCTAACCTAAGTTTTTAAATTTATTGTTTGGTTTAATGATTTGTTTATTATCATTTTTGAGTTGTTCTTGAAATGGTGAATTGATATGCTTATTATAATATTTTGTTTTTTGTAATCTGAATTTTTTGGATCGGGTTTTGAAAAAGCCCCTCACCCGATGGGTTTTGAACGGGTCAAGCACCTGAAAAGGTTTCGCGGGTTTCGTAACGTATCTATATGTCAATAAGATGACATACGGGTCTACAAAATGATCAAATATGCATAACCATGACAAATGTAAATTATGATACAACATAGAGATTAAAACTAAATTATTCGATTATGTTAGAGTATTCTATTTAAAAGACGTAAATCTATTTAACGATTTAAATAACACTCTCGATATCATTTATGTTACGTAAATTAGGTAATTTGCTTGTGCTTGAGGTAAGAGTTTGATCCGTTTGGGTTCTGATTGTGAGTTTTTTACTTTATTGTTTGGTTTAATGATTTGTTTATTATCATTTTTGAGTTGTTCGTGAAATGGTGAATTGATATGCTTATTATAATTTTTGTTATTTGTAATCTGAATTTTTTGGATCGGGTTTTGAAAATTTCCCTCACCCAACGGGTTTTGAACGGGTCAAGCACCCGAAAAGGTTTTGCGGGTTTCGTAACGTATCTATATGTCAATAAGATGACATACGGGTCTACAAAATGATCAACTACGCATAACTATGACAATTGTAAATTATGATACTACATAGAGATTAAAACTAAATTATTCGATTATGTTAAAATATTCTATTTAAAAGACGTTAAATCTATTCAACAATTTAAATAACACTCTCGATATCATTTATGTTACGTAAATTAGGTAATTTGCTTTTGCTTGAGGTGAAAGTTTGATCTATTTAGATTTTGATTGTGAGTTTAGAAGCGAGAATTTACCGTCTTCCATTTTCCGTGTACTGTATAGCGATCATATTGTTGATAAGATGATGTCATTTTTGTAAATAAATTAACTTGAATTTATAAATAAATTACGTTTTTACGTAACTTCAAAACTTAGTCTGATTTAAACGCGTGACACTTATTTCCAACAACATAATTTCTTTTACTTAAAAGCAAATACAACGTCGACACCATGAAACTGGTCGGATGGTACCGACAACTGTGCATAGAATGCTTCGCATAATTGAAAAGGCGGCTCCGTAGGGTTGACCATATCCGATTTGTTTTATTGCTTGTCTTTGAAGCAACACGCAAGCAAGGCCTTTGACCACAAATAATTAGTCTTCGTTCAAATTTCAAACATTTATCACTTTCTTTTCGTATCTGACTCAATCACTTCCTACACAACTATTTATGATTTATCAACAATTTGAAATAAATGGTGGAGATAATCGAAGATGTGCCAAATAATAAGTTCCGGTTTGACTTGATTACATCAAACTGCGCTTACAATTATAACTTCAAAACCGCGTGCATGAACGTGTTAGAACACTAATTAACTTTGTTTTTAAATGGTTTATACTATTAATTATAGGATTACGTAGAAAATTATAGCCCCCTGTCACTATTATAAAACTATCATGTACTCAAGCATATACTCAATAGAATTTGAATATTCATTCTCTTGCAAGATAATATACTCATCCACTGTTCCAAATTTAAATATTTATTTTACAAGATGATGTATACACTAGGCCACCGGACCAACCAAATTAAATTCACAAGTCAAGCAAATTTTATATATTAAATAAAACAAATTTTACAAAATCTAACAACTATGATTATATTCTTCAAAAAAAACAATTATGATTATGGGAGACTAGCTCATAATTATGGTGCTCAATGTCAATATAGGTAAATAAAAAAGCTAAAAATGGAAAGAGAAGTGCCCAATTACCCAAATGGTCTAGCGGCTCTAATAAGCTTCATGACCTTCCCCTTCTTGTGCCCTAGTGTTAGAACAAGATTATACTAACATAATAATAAAACGAAATTGCATAAAGACGTTTATTATATTGTTCATGTGAAATTTATGCCTACACTATATCGAATATATTATTCGAAATATAATATCGTGATATTAGAGTGATTGTATTTTTTTGAAATGCATGAAAGTGTAGTATATACAGTTCAAAAATAGTCACGTCTTTTCAGATTATAATAGGATCCGCCCAATGCCCCAAATGTCAAGTGTCATTGTTTTAATTATTAATAATTAGACAGAACCCACTAGTAAATCCACTAGTGATTGTCCCACCTAAGCCTATAATTAATTTGAATAAAGTACAAAACTATGTCTATATATACATAACATTTCCTTTATAACCTATCAACATGGGATAAACCAAATTTCACAAACTAAATGTTAAATCAATCTTCCACTAATTTGTGTAAATTGTGATTTTAAGATTTATCTCACAAGTTACACATATTATAAAAGTATCTTTCAATTCGAACTTTCAGTTGACATATATATTAAATATTTCGACAAAGTTTTAGATGTCCAAGAATTGAACCAAAACTTGCAAACGTCAGAACGAAGACATATTGCACCTGAAACTAATCATAAACATGCTTATGAAATAATGATTGCTATATAAGGCATTGTGCTATGATACCTAATTAATGAAATTTGCAACATAAATATCTGGATATTTTTTTGTTGAAGCAACACCATTTTTATTTTCTTATTTGTAGAGTTATATCCGATCTTGTAATTAACTTTGATCATAACTTTTATTAAAAACATAACTTATTCTATTCACGTAAAGAAGTTTAAAAAACATCTCGTGGAGTCTTTTAAATTTGAAAAAAATTCACTTTATCATCTTCTATTAATTTTTTTGAAAATTATGTTCACTTTTTTACAAAATTACAAAAATACTCTTCTATTAAAAATTAAAATAAATAAACAAAAGTTTCACCTTTTCTTTCCCTTCTATCAAAATGACACATTTCTAAATACACCGTGGTGAAGTAAATTTCGTATAGATTACACCAAAAATTCATTTGAAATTTGACATTTGACATTTTACCGATGACTAATTACCGGTCAAAATGAGTTGATTACCAGCCGTATTTTTTATTTTTGACTTTGACTATTCCGTACCGTCCCCACTCTGGTTTCTCCACGTGTCTACCTCACCTCTCCTTCCACGTCATCAGAGATCCAAAATATCTCTTCCCTTTCCCACGCGCCGGGACCCGTCAACATTTTCAGGAGTAATTTGTACCTTTTTCCGATAATTTATTTATTTTTGTGTTATTACATGTCTCAGTCACGCAAGAGAGATTTAGCCGCAGCATTGAGGATTTGACTCGCCAGTCTATAGTCTTCATTTCCAAAACCACGCACCTCTCTCAATCACATCGAATAGTACTCGCTATAGAGTCCGCCACGTGTCGTCAAAGTATTCGTCGGATCAGAGGCTTGCCGTACCCAGCACCTTCTCAAATTACCCATCCCTCCACGTGTCGCTCGTTCAGCAAGTGCTTTTCACTTCGGTCAATGGTCAGTGACTTTAGAATTACCCTTCCTCAGCTGTTTAATTCCTCATTCTCATTCTCTCCCCCTTTTCCTCATCGCAAGCTCTCTTTCTTCTCCGATCCGCTTCGTGTTGCTCTGACCCTAATAATCGAATTCGAAGCTCCTTTAATGTTCGTTGATCGTGTCGAAGACCTAGTCTCTGCAATTTCGTGACTGGACGTCGCTGCGATTCGGATCCGAAGAAGGAGAAGAAGCCGAGAAGCTGTTTTGGTTTTGCTTTCTGTGCGAATTGTCCTGAATTGGTCATTGCGTTAGGGTTTTTCCTTTTTCGGAGATGAAATCATCACTGGGAAAGCTTCGGAAATTCGCTATGCATAAGGGTGATGCTAAGGAAAAAGTAGATTCTCTGCCGTCGGCTCAGTTGGAGGAGCTCGCTCAAGCTGCACAGGTACTCGATTTAGGGCTTCTTGACTTAACATTGCTACGTCTGAGCTTTGAATTGCACTCTGTAGGATGTGGAACAGTTGTGTCAGTTGTGAATTACTGAAAATTTACTGCAATTTCGAGTTCAGTCCGTGAATTTGTGAAAGCCTATGCTCTTGAGCGTCGTATTGGAGTTAACTGGTATTTATGGAATTATAGTGTAGGTGTTTTCATTGTGTGTATATAGGGCTGTCATCGTGAGTAAGAACAATCTGGTTTGTAAATGTTTGATGATTGGTGAGAAGTAACACATCGAAACTATACTAGAAATGCACATATATGGTTTTCTTAATGACACCACTTAGAAAAAGTTTTTTTTTTTAAAAACATTTTTGTTCGTAAAGACTGGAGTAATGTGAATAGTTTCCGTTGGCGATTTGTGTTTAAAGGGTTTGTTGTGTCTTTCATTACATTATGGTTGTAGTTTGTTACACTGATCCGTTCTCGCTAACTGTCTAATTAAGACCTTCTTCCTTCTGTTCTGTTTGCCACTGCTCTCACTACAAGGTGTTCCCTGGCAATTAATTTTTTTGCTGCTTTGTTACTTTTCCGTCTGGTTTACAGGATATGCAAGACATGAGAGATTGCTATGACAGCCTGCTCTCTGCAGCCGCTGCAACTGCAAACAGTGCATATGGTACACTTGTTATGTTATTTGAATGATTTGTTTTTGTTGGTGGCTTTGACGGGCTCATACTCAGAGGTTAAGTTTTCAAGTGATGAGTATAATATCATATATTCATATGCTTTGTTTCCAGAATTCTCAGAGTCACTGCAAGAAATGGGTACATGTCTACTGGAGAAAACCGCACTACATGATAACAGAGAAAGTGGTAAACAATTAGATGTTTGAATATCTAGCTTGTCAGATATGTATTTCTTGAAGGCTTGCCTATACAAGTTTTGTGATGCATGATGAGTAGTTTAGTTGTTAAAATGTGGAAATCTTAAGAATCTGAAAAGCTTTGTAAAATGGTTGTTAATTGATCTTTGATTTGGTCGTAATTCATGAAAAAACAACAAATATTTATTATTTTTTGGGGGGTTCCCACAATAGTTTGACTTCTGTAAAATGAGGTTGCATAATGAAATGACACAAGCGATTAATTAAACCTGTTGTAAGTAATCATCAATTCATTTGAAGTTCTTACTTTTCTTTATATTCTTCATACCTTCCTGTAGATATGACGGTTCATTTTTATTGTACTTGTAGTAGTGATTCAGGTCCATAAAATCAAAACTAAATTTAATATTTTGCTAAAATGTGAATTTTTTGTTGTGTTTGAGATGAGTTTCTTTAAATCATTGAATAAAAATCACGTGTTACCAGAATTAGATAATCCCCTTCAAGAATTTTGAAAGCGTATGTCAACAGGATTTTTTTTTCTCCATTTTTCTGTTTGGGGAGGGAGGATAATGAAAAGGGGGTTGTAGTTGCATACAAAAAATCTCCATTTGCCTTTAGCAATTCATACTCGTGTCATGTATTGGAGACATGCATTTCTTCTTATATGACTTCTTGATGCCTATCATGTACCCTGTATCGCAATTCTATTTAAGTTAAGAATTCAAATTACTGATCGTTTGTTCTGTAATTGCCAACCTGTATATGCAGGTAGAGTTTTATCAATGTTGGGGAAAGTGCAGTTAGAGCTTCAGAAATTGGTTGATAGTTATGTGAGTGTTCCTTTGATGCTATAAAATACAATTCTGAATGGTATTGGCGCAATGTTATATTCCATTGAACTGACATATTACATAATATTTTCCAGCGATCACATATATTCCTCACAATTACAAACCCATCCGAGTCTCTTCTGAATGAACTCCGGACAGTTGAGGTTTGCTTACAGGACTTATATATCATTTCAGTTTTTACTATGTTAAGTTCATTATTGTTGATAGAGTTTTTACTATGTTATTCCATGTTGGCTCCTGGATCTTGTCACGCGTAACACAATATTTTCTATTTTGATATCTTCACTTTTCATGTATTAAGCATAATGCATGTAATATTAAATATATGTATGGGAATGCAAGGATGATAATTTTCCATGTTTGATGCTCAGATTATCATGAAACCTTGGCTGTACCCTTACCTTTATGTTTAGGTAGTAAAACTAAGAATCACCCCGGAGTAGAATTTAGCCATATGTTTGAACTGAAAATAGAATCATGAACTTGTGCTAGATAGGATTTCTGTACGCATCTGTGAATGTTAAATTAATGATGAAAGTTTCCTTCCCCACCAGTATATTGATGAATGTTAACCAATTATTGTGATGTGAGTTATGCTCACTGGGGTGTCCCGTATGCTGATGCAGGAAATGAAGCGACAGTGTGATGAGAAAAGGTCTGGACCTAGAAACTATCATTTTTTCCTAAGTGGTTGTAAATTCTTCTAAATTCAGTATATGATCTTCAGAAACGTTTATGAATACATGGTAGCACAACATAAAGAAAAAGGAAGATCTAAAGGCGGGAAAGGTGAAAGTTTTTCTCCACAGCAATTACAAACAGCTTATGATGAATTTGACGAGGAAGCAACCCTGTGTGTGTTCCGGTTAAAATCATTGAAGCAAGGGCAATCTCGAAGTCTTCTGACTCAGGCAGCTCGCCACCATGCTGCACAGGTTTTTGTGTCTCTTTAAAACCTTTTTATATAAAGTCTTCATATAACTTGGATGTCGATACATAGGTTGTTCTTACCATTATCCTGGTTTAAACAGGTAAATTTCTTCCGCAAAGGACTTAAAGCACTCGAGGCAGTGGATCCACACATTAAGTTGGTTACAGAGCTGCAGCGCATCGATTACAATTTCAGTGGTCTTCAAGATGATGATAAGGAAGATGGTGATGGTTATAGTGAAAATCACTACGATAGAAACCAAGATGGGGAGTTAAGTTTTGACTATAGACGTAATAAGCAGGGAGTTGATGCTACTTCCACATCAATGAATTCAATGGAGGTGAATCCCATTCATATTATAAAAAACTGACCCGATCAAGTTACCAAAGATAGTGTTATATCCTTATATTATATATACCATATCACCAATACCATGATATGTCATTGTGAATATTAAGCAGGTTGAAATATTTCTAAAAGTCAATCCCACAATTAGGATATCCCCTAGTAGTTATCCCTTGTCAAAAGTCAGTGATTACTTAATGCTTAATTTCCATCTATTAGCTTTAAATTTGCTATGAGTTGTATTTAATGGATGTAGATGTTCTATATCGAATAAATTGTAGAAAAGAATGTTAATTCATTTAGTACTAGTTCTAAATCAATGCAACATTGCAAGGCGGCAATGCTGATAGACATAGGGTGCCATACTTTCCAGTTCCTTGATCACTATTATTGTTTCATGCCAGTCATCTTTTCCTGAACTTCATATGTGATTGCAAGTTTCTATTTCTTTCTTCTAAATCTGTGATATGTTACCATATTCTGTTTAATGCCAATCATTTTTTCTTGACCTTCATATGTGATTTCAGTTTCTGTTTCTTTCTTCTAAACCTGTGATATGTTATCATATTCTCTAGGTTGATCAAGTAGGCGTTGTTTTTACGCAACCATCAACAGGACAAAATTCAGAGGTATTGTACTGAATGCTTTTTTCCATTGGTAAATATGAGACTCGAGGTTTGCTTAGGTTTCAGTTAAATTTTCTCAAACCATTTTTCTGGGAATTGTCTTCCATTTTTGCAATACGTATTGATAATGGTTAACATACCATACATTTGAGGATTCTCTTGGGTTTGTTGCAAACTTTTTAGTATATAATTGTATATACAAATCCATAAAATAGATAAATGGAGCAAAGGAAGCATCAAATTATTCAAAATAAGATCTGTAGCGGTGCACAAGCGGCCACCCAATTGCAATCCAAAATGATTTTGTGTCTCACCTCACCATTCTTGACATACAACTAAGGGTCTAGATGGCTATGTTGTCAATCAAGTGGTTAAGAACCATTTGAATTCAAATATGGTTCTTAACCACTTGATTGACATATGGAGGTCTACAAAATCCCATGAATGATGCAATGGCTTTGTGTCCTAGAATCTTTTGTTACCTTGATGTTTGTTTACCCTTTCTTTATCATTTTGGAAGGTTATTGCCTTTTGAGGCGACAGAGAACAGGCACCAGCTTCCATAATAATATATTTTTTTTTTCTGGATGAAGGTAAATATGGATAAAAACCATGGCGATTTACATGTTTGGGGTCGGGAACCAAGAGTAGTAAGTCATTCAGCCCCAATAATAGCAGATAAGAAGTCTGATCCATCTGAAAAGGCAAGGCATATGCAACCGTCATCCAGGAAGTTAAATACTTACGTTTTACCAACACCTATTGATGTAAGGGATCAAAATTCTTCAAGAACAAGTAGCGCAAGGCCAACAAGCCATGGTGGTAATACTTTGTGGCATTCTTCTCCATTGGAACAAAGGAAGCATGAGAAAGATTCAGCGGATAATAGCTTTTTAGGAGCAACTGCCTCAAAAGCACATTCGGTACTTCCTCCTCCTTTGTCAGGGACTGTTTCGCCTCCAAAGCTTGATATTTCAAATGCATCTGACTCAAAAAAAATTAAAAGACAAGCTTATTCTGGTCCATTAACTACCAAGCCATGGTCAACAAAACCTGTTTTATCTTCCAGTGGTCCCATTGTCCCTACTGATTCTCCTCAATTGGTTTCCGGAATGCTTTTTAGTTCCCCTGTTCTGCAACCTTACTCATCTCCAAAAATATCCCCAAGTGCTTCTCCTCCATTTGTTTCCTCCCCCAGAATAAGTGAACTTCATGAACTTCCTAGGCCTCCTGATCATTTAGCTTCCAAATCCCATGTTCCTGTTGGTCACTCTGCGCCCTTGGCCTTCAGAAATGAAGAACTTCCCGTAACAAATAGGAATCCATCAGTGGCACCGAATGCAGCATCTCGACTTCCAACTCCCCGAAGTTTGTCAATACCATCTAGACATCAGAGAGCAATTGCATTACCAGCTACAAAGCTTTTGGAGCCTTCTCAAGGTATAGACAGGGTTGATGAAATTATTTCTCCTCCACTGACACCAATTTCTCTGGCAAAATGATGTCTCGGTATCAACTGCTTCTGGATTCATTTCATTCTGGTCATATCAAAGGTGATTGTGATACCATATTCTTACTTCCCTTAACTGTTTATGTTTTATCTACTCTGTGTTTATCTAACTGTAATGTGTGATGACTTGTCTAGTTACAGAAAAAATAATTCTGAACTAGTAATTCAGTTGGAGATTCTAGATCACATAAACACTATAGAATTAGTGATTTAAGTATATTTGGTGATGATATGCAAGCACTAGAGTCATGTTCACCTCTTGCATCGGCTGGACTTTGCTGGAGGCATGCTGAGTGTCACATTATCAGCACTAATAATTATGAAATATTTTGTGCTATAAATTATAAGCTAGTTGGATGTCACATTTCTTAATGCCTCTAGGTCATCACAACACTTTTTCATCCGCCCAAAACATTTTGGTTAATCTAGTCATTATTTTTTTTTAAAGTCTCAACTCATGTTAGGTCCCAAGAAATCAGTCTAGATGAGTGAATAGATTGATGGCAAACCTAAAATTTGTACCACCCTAAAGTGTATTTCGGGAAATGAAATTGACACTATTGATTGGTACATATTTCATTTATCTGGTGTAGGTATTATACCTTTCCCTCCATAAAATGTCTGTAGGTTTTCACAAAAAGTCCACGATAATAATTTACTGGACCTAAACCTGCTATAAAATGATTCACCCGATCGCTTGAGTTTAATTGTACTTTGGTTCCTAATATGGTGTATGTCTTCACTGAATGCAGGCGAAAGCTGATCTGGTGTGGTGAGCAAACCCACGATTCCTTATTTCCTGCCCACTCGGCAGGATAGTTTTGGATCTCGCGTCGTATTTACTTAGGGTATAGTGAAGAGCTATGTACATAAAAGGATGTTTGGTGTATGTATTTGTTAATGTCTAGTCTGAATCTTGGTTAGTCAAATGCTACCGATCATTTGTTGGTTGACGAGAACCCTTGTTCTGTTGTGCCATTATATATTCTTCCATTTGAGAATGAAAATAAGATGATGCAGTCAAAAAACATATACGTTTACATCTGTTTCAGTTTATACAGAATAGAGGACTGAGGAGAGGTATCAGTGAAAAGAAGCTGCCAAAAAAAGTTATGGGGTGAGAGAGGCTCGAACTCTCGACCTCAGGATCACTCTAAGCTATGAGACCTACGCGCTAGCCAACTGCGCCACCACCCCAGGTGATGTCTAGTTTTGTATAGTACAAGAAATACTTTATAAGTACTGAGCACACCGTAGCGTTGATATTGGAATAGTGAGTGAGTCTGAGTCATGTCATGTGGCTTTCTCAGACACCAACCAAACCAAACCAACCATTTATAATTATCTGTCGTCAGATTGTTTATTGCCACGTCTGGGTACACCAAAACGGTGGTTAGCTACGTGTTTGTGCGTCGTATAGCTAGTCTCCAACATGATTTCCAAGTTCCAACTCTCTCTCTCTATGTAATGGGACTGGGTCGTCCCTCTCAATCCTGAGATTTTTCTATAGATAATATACGATACGGTACTGCTGTTATAATGCTATATGTGGTGAGGATAAGACACCCGCACACTGATCCAGTGGTCCACCATATTCTTTTAAATTTATAACCACACGGAACTATAAATGCTTTGTCCAACTGCAATTGCATGCTTTTAATTTTCTATATAGCAGTGAATTTATCTTGATACTCGAATGATATATATGCTTCAAAACCACATGCACATGATAAATTTATATAGGTAATCATGCCAGCAAAACGAAAGCAATTATTTGAAAGGGTAAAATTATAAAATTTTATTTTTAAAAACAAATATCAGTTTTATATCCTCTTAATTACCAGTTTAAACAAGTATAAATAAAATAAAAGCTAAGGAAATCTATATATAAGAGGAGGGAAGGATTCGGCTACAAACCGTCATTGCTATACAAATCTTAAAACGATTTGTAGCCATGGAATGAAAGAAATGAACGAACAAGATGAATACAGGTAAAATCAAATGAAACAAAAGCTGAAAATGGTCAACAAGGACAATCATGTCTTTTGCTAAATAATTAATGCTAAATGTGCCTAAAATTAAGGGAGTGATAAACTCAAATATTCTATATATTTGGGTTTTGAGAACCGTTTCTGCTCATTCAAAGAAGGTCAAGAATGTAAGATCAGAGAGAGAGAGATGTGAGACGAACATATGATAGGCGATGTTTTAATTGTCGGCGGTGAAACAAATATTCAAGATTAACTAAACTCAACAAGAGGTGCATCACTTGCAAGTGCAGTGTATGCAGATTGCGTCTCTACTGAATGAAAGGATGGTTTACAGAATCAAATTATCATATAAAACATAATGAAATATTTGTGGGAACTTTAACATTATATGTGGAACATTCATTGTTTGAAGTGGGATACTGATCAACTAATACACTGTTTATGACGCATGATTTATCTACTATAATGATTAAAATGCACAAACAGCAAAATTATCTGGAACATGAACCCTATGAAGATTTCTAGTTTGATGGACTTAACGCCAGCAACACTACCAGCCGAAGAGTTCTCAGAATGAGCTACATCATCCAAGCGAACCATTTTAATCTGGAATACTAAATTTCAGAACTCGGATACCAGAAAATAAAATTAAAAAGTCACTATCGAGAATAATATACACCTGTAGATGGTTTCGACTAAGAAAAACTGAAATTGTGTAAGGGAAGAAATCCGAGTTAGCTTCAACGACAAAACTTTGAAGCACAATGAGCTCAAAGGATAAAGAAAAGTGAATCGGTACAGAATTCGACAAAGAATAGAGTTCAATTTCGATTACCCCGGTCAGGTCAACAACCGCGCGTCAGAAGTGATATAAAATTACTCGAATACCTTTCCTTTTCCATCAGCTATAATTAACGTCATTCACTGCAGCGTTAATCCACGTGTCACGCGGATCTGGGCCAGCAAAAAATGGAAGGTGATCTGGTAGGTTTGAACAATTTGTAAAAATACTCAAAGTTTGTATGTGATATATATATATACACTCGGTTGCAAACCCATGTAAAATGTCAAAACGTCAAAACTCATGTAGAACCGTCGGATCTGAGATGCGCGTTGTCTCAGCGTGCGATACGTGGCATGGTCTATCATGTTCTACAACATTGCACTACATGTTCTACAATATTGACGTTTTTTTGTTTGTAGCTGATTTTCGCTCTATATATATATTAATAAATCAACTGATATTGCAACTGCTCTTGGCGTGCGAAAATTATAATTTTCTGTGAAATATTTTGATCAACCAGCTGTGATTATCAGTAGAAAATTATATTAGTTATTTGACATGAAATAATTGTTTCAATTCGCAGAATCAAGATGGATATTAGATATGAATAGGGATTACATTCCACTCTGTCCACAGCACATGAAGCATCATTTGGATATGAGTTTCCAAGATCTACCTGCCGGTGTAGCATTTTATAAGCAATACAGGCAGTTCTGCGGTTTCATGACGCGCCGCGACACTCTAAAAAGCAGCAGGTTCGGTGTCACCTTGAAATATGTCACCTTGTCACGTGAAAGCGAACGTGCTCCTAAATTCGGTGACGATGACAATGAATTTTGTCAGTATGGATAGAGAGGTTGCATGACAACACGATCCAGATGTCGGAAAATGTTGCCCTTTAAATTAGCTTCTTCCGGACAGTACATGATTGTGAAGTTTATAAAAGCGCATAATCACCCATTTTATGGTGCCGAACACTTTCAAAAACTGTGTGAGAACCGAAACCTGACATCCAAACAAAGCGAATAAGACAAAAAAAATCTTCTGATCATGAAGCAAATATAAAAGTGTTGGACATGAAATTAATTAAAAAGTTATGGGCATGACATAATTTCTTTTTGTTCATGAAACAAAATAAAAGTTTTGGTCATGACACATTCTGTGTTTGTTCATGAAACTAATTAAAAATTTTGGAATATATCCTGGTCTTGAAAGAAATTAAAAAGTGTTGGTTATGATATAAAGTTCTGGTTATGACACAATTTCTGATTGTTCATGAAACTAAATAAAAGTTATGGTCATGATACGATTTCTGGTTGTTCATGAAACTAAATAAAAGTTTTGGTCATTACACAATTTGTGTGTGTTCATGAAACAAAATAAAACTTAGTGAGAATCAAGTTTAAAGGTAGTCAATGATTTTGATCAGAGAGAGAATCAAGTTTAAAGGTTGTTAATGATTTTGATTAGAGAGAAGATTGCTGTAATTGGCGAGAATCACATTCAGATTGAATTTCCTAAACCAAAATCAAACTTACAATGACAGTATTGCCCTCAAGGACATGCAAAAAGTCCTTTTTGTTATGGTAAATTAACATTATTTATATTAACTTGTCATCTCAATAGAGCGCAAATCATGGTCGTCCAATTTATGATCTAATGGACATGATGCTTTCCAAGATTTGTATGGTATGCCTAAGTTTGTATCCGATTAACACCCATAAGGGGAAATCTATATATTTTTTTAGTGTACCAATAAAAATGATGATCCCAGAATTGGATCATCTGCATAAATTAGTCATGTACGCTTTAACTAACAGTAATTGGGATCACGGTGTGGGGTATGTCCTACCATCTGTTGTGTTAGCTGACCGGCATTATGCCGGGTTAACTGCTTCATAATATTCATGTTTTCCCTCAAAACAATAAAAAATGATGATTATCTTTTATTCTATATACAGGTATAATCCGGTGAGAATCTCTTTTAAATATCTCTTCGAATGGGTATGCTACATGACAACCGAGGATTTTCCTTATATATATATATATATATATATAGAGAGAGAGAGAGAGAGAGAGAGAGAGAGAGAGAGAGA
>JAYMTP010004570.1:0-14733 GCA_036897365.1 Geranium brycei
ATAGTAAAATTACTCATTCAACTTCAATACTATATTAATGATATAATTTTCTCAATAAAGATTAAATAAACTATTTTACTATTACTTTCTTTTTGAATCATTTTTACTATTACTTTCAATTTAACCATTAGTAAAAAGGATCAAAATATTTTATAATTCATTAAGGGTATTTGAATAAATCGAACATCAACTATCCCGGTAAAATGTAAATTCATAGCAGAAGAAATTGCATAGAGTCAAATAGACAATGAATGAATTATTGAATTTAGAGTTAATGATACTGTTGTTAGATAGACCACCCTAGCCTACACAAGCCAACCAAACACACTACTAATTAAATATCTTAACTCTAACCATGCAAACAATTTTAGAAAATATAATTACTATTTAATAATAAAGTTTTGATGTGAAAAATATCTTATTTTAAATTATATTTAATATTATGTTTCTATCTTAATTCATATATTTTAAATTTAAAAGAAAATTTAGAATTCACTACTGCCCCTTTAAAGTTTGTGCCTCAAACAACTAAGATGTTTTCTTGAGAACAAATTAAGTTAGTTATTCATATTCAATACTATTAGGAATGTATTCGGCTACAAATTAAGCTAGAATGTCAAACGTCTGAATTGCATGGGGATTGTTCATCTGACGAGATTGTATCAGTGCGTGACACATAGAAGAAAATTTACATTATGTTCATTATGTGTTTATACCGTGTTTACACTCTGTTTATATCGAGTTTACACCAGACTTTACCCATGTGTACACTCGTCTATACAATTTCTAATATGTTTATATACCATGTTCGCAATCTGTTTATATCATGTTCATATTGTGTTCAATCAAGCTAGAGTATGTTTACACAGTATAAACACCGAATAACTATGGTGTAAATTCTCATAAATACCCTTACATACACGGTATAAACACAGAATGAACATACTATAAGTTCTCTACCACGTGTCATGGGCTGGTGTAATCTCATCAAATCAACAGCTATGATTTAAGTTTGGACGTTTTGCACGGATTTCATCTTATTATTAACGATATCATTTTCTCTCTCTATCTCCATGATCATGATCTATTTAACTATTTTATTATGTTTAAAAAAAGCTATTTGCTTAGTGGAGAGGTCTGGGTTTTGAACTGATTGTGAACTGTGTGAGAAAAGAGTTAAATGGTAAATTTAGGATATGATGTAATTTTTTTAAAAAAATTATTTGCTTATGATTTTGAATTTAGCCATACTCAAATAAATCAAAATATTTTATAATTTAGCAACTGGTATTTATTTATTTGAGTAAATTGAACATTTGAACATAGACCATTTCCGGTAAATATGAATCCACATGACATGGTAGACGAAGAAGTTGCAGAGTGAGAGTCAAAGGAGAGATGGAAACCATAAGCCTGAGCTCGTCGTCGTCGTCTTCGTTTCTCCGATCGCCGATTCATAGCCCTACAATCACTTGCAGCTTCAATGTCTCTGCTCGAAACCCTAACCAATTCGGAGCATTTTACTCACAGTCCAATCTCTACTCCTATGCACCCCTCCGCCGCCGCGCCGCCGCCAAGCCCCGTATCTTCCTCCCTCATTTGGTCGCGACCTTGGTTTGCTCTCTCTCTCTCTCTCTCTCTCTCTCTCATAATTCATCTATTGTGAGTCGATTGAAGAAATTTTGAAGTATCGAGCTTGTTGAACTGTTTTTGATTCATTGCGTGTTGGGTTCAGGAAGAGGTTCAAGACACTTACATCATGGTGAAGCCTGATGGGGTTCAACGCGGCCTTGTAAGTTGGATTCATTTTCTGATTTTTAGAAATTCTGTGTTCTGTTTGGTTGCTGAGAAAATGTGGGAAGACAAAAAGGAACACAATTTTTTTTTATTTTGTATTAATTTGGGAGCTTCAGTTTCAGCTCACCCCAATCCCGTTGAAGTGTATTTGGTTGTTTGAGTATTTAGGGGGAATTGTAGGCCTTTTCTCAGCAACTCTGATTCTTAGAAATTTTGTGCTCTCTATGGTTGCTGAGAAAATGTGGGAAGACAAAAAGGAACATAATATTTTTTTTTTTAATTTGAGAGCTCCAATTTCAGTTCACCCCAATCCCCCATTGAAATGTATTTGGTTGTTTGAAGATTTAGGGGGAATGGTAGGCCTTTTCTCAGCAACTGTGTGAGGTTTTTTTTGGAAAAGTTGAAATTTATTAGTGGGTTTCATATTTTTTAGGTGGGGGAGATTATCTCAAGGTTTGAGAAGAAAGGCTTTAAACTGAAAGGCTTGAAGCTCTTTCAGTGCCCCAGAGAATTGGCTGAGGTTCGATTTCTTGCAGTTTTGTGCTTCACCCCTGGAATTTATTTGTGATTTGTGAAGAAATATCATTTGTGTTGTGGTTCTTATGGGCACAGGAGCACTATAAGGATCTTAGCTCCAGACCTTTCTTCCCTAAGTTGATTGGCTATATTACCTCAGGTCCAGTTGTGTGCATGGTATGATTTTCTGGGTTTTTGTCATTTTCCCTGATAATCTTTTCATGAGGGCGTATGCATTTTAAGTTGTTTAGGAAAAACTGATCGTGGCGATATGTTAGGCTTGGGAAGGTGTTGGAGCTGTTGCATCAGCTCGTAAGCTAATAGGGCGGACAAATCCTCTTGAAGCTGAGCCAGGCACTATCAGAGGGGATCTTGCAATTCAAACGGGAAGGTGGGCTGTAACGACTTTAAAATATTGAATTGGTTTTGGGTATTAGTTTGTTTGGATTGATAATGATTGTTTCATGCCACTAATTCATATGTTGGATCTTTGAGCAGGAATGTGGTGCACGGGAGTGACAGCCCTGAAAATGGAAAGCGCGAAGTAGGCAAGTTCTGTTATGCTCTCAGAATTAAGATCATTACTAATCAAAGTCTAATTTGGTCCTTAATGTTGTGGTACTAAGAGATGAAGTTTTTCATGTTTTGATTTCTCCATTACATTTAAGCATGCGGAGATTAAAATTTTGTTTGGGATCAGCCTAGATATTATATATTTATCATATACCATGACCATGTCTTTCCCTCTCTTAATTATTCTAAACATTGTACTAGGATTTATTTACACATCCTAGATCCTGCTGCCTCAAAGTAGTAGCATTTGTATTTGATTAGCGCTATACGGTGAATTCGAGTCATTGAACTCTAGCAACATTGGTTTTTGAAGATATAAATTATATTAAAACTAGCTTTTTATGCCTGTAGATAGCATGCACAAGATGGTGATGTTGTGTGTATTTCAGCATATCTTTGATATATCATGCACTATTTGGAAGGGAAAATAATCCAGATTGCACCTGTAATTTGCATGAAGTGTCACATAAGTAGATAGCTGTGTCTGTATGCTCGTTGTCATTGGTCTAAAGATTTGCTTAGTAGAAGTCATTGCACTGTTGTTCTTTGAAATCCACGGGGACGACCCTATCAGAGTGGATGTTTCCCTAAAATAATGTTCTTAAATAGTTGTGGATGAATGCTCTGATATTTGGGATACTTATAAAAATCTAACCTTTTCTTCTCTTTGCAGCTCTTTGGTTTAAAGAAGGTGAAGTGTGTCAATGGAATGCATCCATAGCACCATGGGTTCTGGAATAACTTTTCACCAATTGTGGATTATGAAGAGCCTTGCACCTTCTGAGGTTTATTGGCTAAGCAACTATGCTTGAAGATTACATTTTTTGAGAATTCAATATGTTATTTGATAGGGAAACTAGTGATATGCTTCTTTTATACTTTCCTTTTCCAAAATGACATAAAACCCTACCCCTCTCGGCTGGATCGAGCCCTCAACCTCACCACAAACAACGTGATGCTCAACTGCTGGGGTGTCTCCTTGAGGACTGCTTCTCTTATACATAATTTCTATACTTTGTGACATCTGATGGATATACATTCAGGGATAAAGTTTTTATTTGTTCTTGTTAAAGCTCTTCAGTGTTATATTTCGTTCGACAAAACTTGCAGAAAACAATTATTTTTTAACAAAATTGTCAGTATGTTTAATGCTCCCCTCCCACTTTGTATCTATAGCAAGTTGACAGTAAATCATATTGAACTACAACCAGAAGAATACTTGATTAGACACAGTAAGAAAAAGTACAGTACAATTGATAGCAGAGGCTGAATAGAACCTGAAAATTTGTGTTCTGAGTTCTAGATAATATTGAGAGAAAAAATACAACCAAGTTGGTGTTCCATTCTGTGAATGGCAAACACCAAGATCCTGTGTTCCCATATTTCTGTGGCATTCAAATGTTGCATTGATAAATTTCTACCCACTTCATAGATCAATCACACGAGACAGCTTTTGAATGCGGTTCAATAAGAAGTCCCCTTGTTTAATAGTTGCTTGGTAAAGGGCATTCTTTGCATCAGGACGGTTAGTCTCAAGAACACCTGCAACTTTGTCAATCTTGCAATGGAGTTTTCCTGCTGCAATAAACCGTGAGAGCTCCCTGAAATATAACCGGGTAACATATTGTTCAGCTCAAAATACCCAACCAATCTTGACTGTATAACAAGATCACACAAGCAAAAACAATTCTCAAGAAAATGGTAATGCGAATAAAAGTTTCAAGTCTAAAACTACTTACACGTCAATAAAGTCCACTGTCACGCCAAATGCTTTTGCCATTGCTTCAATAGTAACACTTTTATAGGATTCCAAAAACTGGGAATAAACAACAGTTCTGACCTCCCTCATGTAATAGCGGAAGTGTGGATGCAAGTACCTGTCCAATTTTATTTGCTCTGACAGGCCAGCTGAAAATTTAACCAAAATGGGACAAACATGAGACTATGAACCTATCAGTTCATCAAATAGTGCTAGCAAATCATATGAGCCAACAGTAACAAATGTCCAGTTACAAAAACAAAAGAATATACATGATTTGCACCGCAGAGGAACATTAAGTTACAGATGGCCAAACAGAAGTGATAACTGAAAAAATCTATAAATTGATAGCAAGTTTCTAAAACTCAGGATTGGGGACTGGGCGAGGCAAAAAATAAGGATATTCAAATAATGTATTCGTAAAATAGATAGCAATGTCAAAACTAAATATAATTCACATGAAAGACAAAAGCACAAATTATAGAACAGGTTCAAAGCATATCTATAACAAATTGACAAATTTTGACCACGTTGGACCGAGTGAGAAATCAGGGAGTTCTAAAACTCGGACAACTCAATTATTCCGAGTTGTGGGGTAGGACTCAGAGAGTTTTAGAACACTGAAAGATAGCAATCAACACAGAAAAAGTGTGCAGACATATTTAGTTTTGACTTTTATCAGGTAGAAAAACAGTTAGGTATTCGCTTACCAAATGCAGAGTAGAATGATTTGTATTGACAATCATACAAGGAGTTCATAAACTCAGAAAGATATGGAATTTTTCCAATTACTGTCAAAATTTCAGGAGCATCAACAACCTGCCATATATTATTTAAAATTAGTCACATCCCAGAAAGCATGCAAATCATCCAACAAAAGAAATAATGTCTGACCATTAAATCATAACCATGTAAAGAAAACAGCAAACTACCTTTTGCTTTAAGGACACTCTATCCAAGGATATGATACTTGTCAGCACAGTGTAAAAGATGAAGATGTCATACGGGAAAAGTTCATAAGTTGTGAATGTTGAAATGGAATCAAGAAACAAACTAGCTGCCTTCTTAAAATTACGTGTAGACATGCAATACAAGCCTTCATACACCTTCAAACGGTTCTTCCTTTCCCAATCACCTCCTTCTTCAAACAAGCTGTTCACAAAATGGAAACAATTATAATACAATACCCAGTAGCCATGATTTTTTATAAAAGAGATCTCTACTAGGAAAATATCTTGTAATTACCTCTTTGCTTTATCAATGCCCTTGGAAATAAGATCAAAATCCATGTAAAAGAAACCAAGTTGCAGTGTGTAGAACACCAAGTCCATTTTCTGCCCCACTGCAACTGTTTTGCCTTCTGTTACTTTGAGTTGTTCAAGTGCTTTATCCTGAGCTCACAAGATAGAAATGGAAACTAGATGTTACTTACAAGGCCAAACTAGAATCATAAAAGACTCTACAAACTGATAAAGTGAATACCTTGTCACCAATCTTGATGTAAAACAAGGATTTAGCTAGATGAGCTTCTCGTACTTCACTTTCACCCAAGTTTTCTTCAGCATCAGCAATTCTTAACAAAATAAACAAATTGACTAAATTAATTGTAAGGAAATTGATCACCAAGTACCAAGCAAGATTTCAAATATTTGAAGTAAATATTAATCATTAAGAAACCCTAGGTTTGTAATTATAAAAAGAAGGTTTATGCAAATTGATGGACCGTGTGATCGATGTTAGAGCATCTGCATAATACACATGGTCAAGGGAGATACAATTCATACTCAGAGCTCCAATGGTGAGCTGTCAATAGAGAATAAGAGTCTGTTAGGAAGTCTACTTCCCCCCTACAAATAGTGGTTAACCTCATTCTGGCAATACTTCTGACATTCTACCACCTCCAGCATTTCGTTTTAGCTTTGCTCAAAAAACTTAACATAAAACCAGGGAGTGAATTTCTAATTGACTACCCATGTTCCCATTGCACATCAGTAAATTTAATTCAGTTGCTCAGGCCATTGAATAGTGCAATTAAATTGGCAACATAGTTTTGGCTACTATCCTTAATCTAACAGCTCCATGGCTCTCTTGAAAAATGTCATTGACCTCATGTTGAATTATACAATTTATATGATTGCACATATTATACTTAATCTACCATGAATCCTGTGACGTTGTGGTCAATCCTCATGAGGAGACTTTGACGCCCACTAGGGTTGGCCTAGTGGTCAAGAGAGCATCCTATCTCATAACTAAGAGGCCAGAAGTTTGAATCCTAGTGGGTACCTGCTTGGGGGCAGGTGGGGTTAAGGGTTTTTCTTATGAAATTCGTAGACCTACATGATAGGAAAGTTTTCAATAAAAAGGAGGAGGTTTTGGCATGGTGCTTAAGTCATCAACATTATGAATTTAGGTCCACATGGCAGTACATAACCCTTCGATCAGAAATATAAAATTGCAGCACACTTAACATACACTTTTCTACCACTTGGCCCAACTTGAGTTGGTAACATACACTTCTTAACTACATTCAAAAACCTTTTATATTTCTAATCATAGATAACCACATTAAATACAAGCAATATGGGAACTCGGAACAATTACTTATACATGAATACAAGAAAGTTGTACCATTTACTGGCTAGGGTACATACAAAACCAAAATAAAGCTAGAATTACCAAGAACACAACTCCTACCCAAATTATCATTTCCATATAAGAGCTTCTAAAGAAACAACTCAAAACTAAAAACTCAACCATCTATCTCATTTCACTTGTCCCCATTTTCCCATCAAGCAAACAGGAAATCGAATAGAAAGTTGCCAAGATGATCACTTACTTCTCATCCAGCTTTTTAATTTCTTCCTCGATCTTGGCCCGCATGGAATCATACACTCCCCGATCCAAATCCAACACAGAGCTCGCCGCTAGGGCTTCATAGAGCGGAGCCATATCTACACAAACCCAATTGCAACCGCATTTAGCCATAAAAGAGACACTGAACCAAAATCACAGCTCAGGGCAATGAGTTCGACGGTGGTTGAGGAATCGGCGACTTACCATCGGCCTTGATGGTGGCGAGGACCTCCTCCTTGAGGCGGACCTTGTCGATGTCCTGCACGTCGGGGTGGTTGAGGAGGAAGATCTTGTTCGCGAGCACGAGGTGCGGCTGCTGAGCTCCTTCCTTGCTTTCCATGGCGACTCGGAGCACGGACTCACTGAGTTATGTTTCGAGTTTTGTTTTGTGCCTTTCTTGAGGAAGGAGAAACTAACAGATCAGAAAGACTCCGCTGTGTCTTCATTGGCTTTTATACCGGCGAGGCAGTTATCACCTGCTTCTCGGTTGTAGCTGGAGCTATACCGTTCGTTTTCGGGGCCGTTCGATTCTTGTTTTTATTAATTGATTGTGATTATTTTTTTGGAGAGTCATGCTATTAAAAAAATGCCAAAATTAACTCTCATACTAAATTAATTAATGAATATAAAATATACCACAAAATTACAGTTAAGTTGCCACATTTCTCAAATAACTACAACTTATTTTTTTTGTTCTGAAATATTTGCTAAATTTTTTTTATTAGGAAAAAATTGTGAATATTATTAATGAGCCCGACTCTACTTCCAAGGAGGAAATAGAGACAGGGCTTGTATGCAAGATACAAATACAGATGAAATTGAAATTGAAAAGACAATTACTCATTGCGGGCTAGCCATAAATTCCATAGGATTATACCACGCGAAGAGTTCCTT
Source organism: Geranium brycei (assembly GCA_036897365.1). Taxonomy (NCBI): domain Eukaryota; kingdom Viridiplantae; phylum Streptophyta; class Magnoliopsida; order Geraniales; family Geraniaceae; genus Geranium; species Geranium brycei. The sequence continues at coordinate 8,396 of JAYMTP010004570.1, forward strand.
ACGAACGATTTGTTGTGCACCGGGTTGAGCATGGGCCATAACTCAAATAGAGCCTTGATTTTATGAGGAAAGGCACGTTGGGACACTTTCGGATAAAAAGTGTGCCCAGATATCATGAACCCAAACAGTGAAGCAAAACATGCTCTATGGTTTCGAAAGCCTTATAGCATAACTGACACATATTCTGAGCGACACATCGTAATCTTTTAGTTAGTTTTCAGTTAAAATGACCTTAATATTTTTAAATATCATTCAAATTTTTAAACACATGTCATTAGCCTTTTTTTCTCTTTTCTCAAAATATGTTTATGCGAAGATAAACCACAATGGTTGAAATTTTGTGTATTTCCATCATTAAGGTATTAATGGTATCAAGAGGGTATTGGGTTTAAATTTATCTCTTTGTCATGCGACAGGAGAGTTGATGAAATCCTTAATTAAACTATCGTAAACACATGTCATTTCAATTTCTTCAAACTACTGAAAACATCAGTGATTTTCCTAGTAAACAAGTTTGAGGAAAAATTAAGTTTAGAGATGTTAAAAGAGGTTATCAGTTCCATTGCTGAACTGCCCATAAAGCTTATTGTTGTCGAGACATAAATGGGACTGTCCCTGAATCCCAAAAATCGCTTTAAGAACGTCACCAGCGAGATCATTAAAACTCGGATCGAGCCGATCTAGGGACTCGCATCTCCCAAACTTCGTCGGAGTGTCATCGGAGAAGTGATTGTCGGCAAAATTGAGATTAATTTAAACCCGTGTCAAGTGACAAAGAGATCAATTTAAACCCAACGCTCTCTTGGTACCATTAATACCTCAGAGATGGCGATTTGATTTCTTGTGTATAAATATACAAAATTTTGACCATTTTGGTTCATCTTCGCATAGAGGTATTTTGAGAATAAAGAAGAAAAAAGTGGTAAATGACGTGTGTTTGAAAATTTGAATAATATTTAAGGGTATTCTGATCATTTTACACTTAAAACTAACTCAGAAGATAATGTCATGTAGTTAAGCGAGAAAAAAATCAACAAATCTTTCAGAGTAAACAAAACAAGTCAGCTGTAATTTTGTGAGATTATCCTTATAAAATATTGTTTAATGTGAACTGGTATTTGTACCCTAAATATCAAATTAAAATTCAATGGCGTCATTGTCTTTTTAAAATTTTAAAAATTAAATGAGAAAAGAAAAGGAAAGAGGTATGACTTATGAAATCTCGCTTGGAACGATACGGGTTGAGGAGATCAAGATGGATGTCTAGTCTCCAACGAATGGGCTTGGGATGGTGGAGGTCTAACCTCAGAGATCCCATTGGCTCGTATTGCAAATAATTAATTCATTCATTGTCTCTTTTATTCATGTATAAGGATTGTATGCATATGTACACATAGGATACATACGTATCTTTACTTTGTACATGTATTATGATGAACCATATAAAATTTGATTGTTGTGAACACTCAAACTTATGTTTTATTGATGGTAAAGAATACCTATTTATACAAGAAGGTTGTACATGATCAAAGGAAGATACAAAGAATACGATACATGTACAAAGAATAAAGATACCTATGTATCCTATGTATACATATGTATACAATCCTTCTACATTAATGAAAGAGATACAATGAATGAATTCATTATTTACAATAGTTCGTGATGGTGGAGGGTTGAGGTAGAGGTTGGGCTTTAGATTGGTCAGCATGGTTGGCAGAAGTCTCAACCGGAGACGAATGATTGAGGTCTCGGCTGGGGTCTGGTCAATGTTAGGCACGAATGCATTCCAATACAAATTCGGTATAACGTCCGAACTTCTATCAGCCTTTGGATCGCTCAAGATCTTCGTGTGATTTGTCCTATTACGCGACACATGGCAACGAAGTTCTACCATAGTCATTTTCGTGTATCTACCGGGTCTATCACGTTCTACCAGTTCACACTCACTTTCAACTGGTTTATCACATTTTATCAGTTTGCACTCAAGTTATACTAGTTTGAACGGTCTTTATTTCTACTCCCAATTTATATTTGATTTGTCTTCTAGTTAAGTATATGTATGAACCAAAAATATAACGCGAAATCCGATTATATACTTACATGATCCCTTATTTTTATTGGGACCTTATAGGCTATAGCTATGCATAATTGGAAACGACGGCCGACGACAGGTCGTTTTGCTCGTTCGATGTATTTTACAAGCACGTGACCTCCAAGACTCACTCACATGTACCCCAAATACACTCAAGACCCAACAATCGTCTTCTTCTCCACTACGGCTCAACGGTTAAACTCAAAACCCCCAAAAATTCCTCGCGCTCTGTAACTCCCATGGCGGCTGAGGTTGTAGCAGATCCTCGGAAGCACCCTCGCCCGGGCCGGGGCGGGTTCCAGGCCCACGGGCTCACGGAGGAGGAGGCCCGGGTCCGCGCCATCGCCGAGATCGTGAACTCCATGGTCGATCTGTCGCACAGAGGCCAGAACGTCGACCTCAACGCGCTCAAGACCGCCGCGTGCCGCAAGTACGGCCTGGCGCGCGCTCCCAAGCTCGTGGAGATGATTGCGGCGGTGCCTGAGTCCGAGCGCGACTCGCTGCTCCCCAAGCTCCGCGCCAAGCCGGTCCGGACCGCTTCTGGAATCGCCGTCGTGGCGGTCATGTCGAAGCCGCACCGGTGCCCACACATAGCGACGACCGGGAATATTTGTGTTTACTGTCCTGGAGGGCCGGACTCGGATTTTGAGTACAGTACTCAGTCGTATACTGGGTACGAACCCACCAGCATGCGTGCCATTCGGGCTAGGTATGGTTTTTTTTTTGGAGCCTCTGCTTTTGGATTGTTGTGTAATTGTGTTAATTCTTGTTTGCTCGGTGATGGGTATTGGTAGAAACATTGATTGGTGTTATTAGATGTTATCAATATATGGAATTTATATGAATGTCAGATGCATGCCATAACAACTTTTTGCTTCATTGAGAATGGGCTTTATTGATATGGCACATTACAAATGAGAAGTTGATGGTGCATCATTGCTACTCCCAAAGGTTTAGGCGTCACCCGTGATTAGATTGTTGATTGTTTCTAGTCATCTAGCAAATGAGCAATTGATTTTATGGCATATGGTGGTTGTCGGTATATTACATATTTATGAGTACTTCATGGTCTGTTAGACTTAGACATGAAGATACTTGTATGGATATACCAAAATAATTTACCCTTTGTTTTATCTCTCTTTCAGTAGTAAATCTAAAGCTGCTTTTCAGCTTATCATTGCTTGTTCTAGCTGCATTCTGTTTATGTATTAAAATCTTTTATTTTAGTGTGTGGCCTTATCTAAGGATGTGAAAAAGGATCACCATCTCATATTGTGTTTTGTAGTAAATTATGTTTGTTTATTGTTTTAATGAATGTGACACTAAGTTCTCTTACACTGATGGTTACTGGAATGTTGATTTCAGGTACAATCCATATGTCCAGGCTCGGGGCAGGATAGATCAGTTGAAGCGTCTTGGTCACAGTGTTGATAAGGTTTGCTTACTCTCCACTTGCTTGGTGCCATGATACCTATTTCTATAGTCTATTGTTCATATTCTTACCAATGAAGAAATATGCTCTCAGGTCGAGTTCATCTTAATGGGTGGCACCTTCATGTCATTGCCATCCGACTACCGTGATTACTTTGTAAGGAATCTTCATGATGCTTTATCAGGGCACACATCTGCCAATGTTGAGGAGGCAGTTGCTTACTCTGAACACGGTGCTACTAAGTGTATAGGCATGACCATAGAAACGTGAGTTCCCATTTGAACCATTTGTGTTAGGAGTTATTTGTTTTCTTGTAAGGTAGACATAATTTTAGATTCTAGTTATGTCTTCTGTCTGTTATTCAGTAATGATCTGTTAACCTAAGTTCTGTTTGAACTAACTACAGTTCTTCTTTTATAACCTAGCTGCAAATAGCTACTATAATAAGGTTTACTCTACTAGCAAGCAACAACTTGGTTTTTTATCTTTTTTATCCTGTCACTAATTTGCTATATACCAACTGTGGTGAACTTAACATGTTTAATGGTGCCACATGGCAATTTTTGTCAGACATTTGCTACGGGGTTTGAAGATTAGGAATGCATGGTTTTTATATTATGAGCCTCATCTTTGTTTAATGGAAATATTAATTGGTCATAATGGTTTATTCTCGTATTAGTATTTAGTGGAATAATTTGGTTCACTTTTCCAAACATCTAGCATATTGTTTAATGGTCACAAATGCTTATTGTTATCTGTGGATTATTGTTAGGAGGCCGGACTATTGCCTTGGTCCCCACTTGCGCCAAATGCTTTCTTATGGTTGCACACGACTGGAAATTGGAGTTCAAAGCACATATGAGGATGTTGCTCATGATACTAATAGGGGTCACACAGTAGCTGCTGTTGCTGATTGCTTTTGCTTGGCAAAAGATGCTGGTTTCAAGGTCTGTTATTCTATGAATATACTGATTTTAACCAAAAAGAAGCTCTTATGATGTGGTTATCCATCCCAAATCATGTTATTATCTCAATATGGCATACTCTGATCAGGAGTTAATTGTACCGCGCTGAAAATAATTCATTATTTAGAAGAATGATATAATATATAGGTGAGGTGTGTGTCTCTGCTCACATGAGGCATGAGGAAATCATATAGAACACACACCTCACCTATACATATATTATCATTCAGTTCTTCTAAATAATAAATTATTTTCAGCGCAGTGCTATTAGCTCCTAGTCATTTCAAGGGTATAGTTTTGTTTGTCTTGTCGCCAAAGACTAATTTTCGAGCATTTGCTTTAGGTTGTTGCTCACATGATGCCTGATCTACCAAATGTTGGGGTTGAGAGAGATTTAGAAAGCTTTCGGGAGTTCTTTGAGAGCCCTCGGTTCAGACCAGATGGGCTTAAAATTTACCCTACGCTTGTTATTCGTGGAACTGGGCTGTATGAGCTATGGAAAACTGGAAGGTATGTATTGAGTATATAGTGACAAATTGATTATAGTTTTTGAATGAGAATCTTCTTGATCTCTCTATCACACAGATCGTTTGTTTGACAAGATTTGACTGTTCAAAATTATTGATATTAACTGCCATACTCTTGTAGTCATGTTGTGTGTTCAAGGGAAAATTAGTAACTAGTCAACTGTTTTCGCAGGTATAGAAATTATTCGCCTGAGCAGCTTGTGGATATTGTAGCTAGAATCTTAGCCATGGTACCGCCCTGGACACGTGTCTATAGAGTTCAACGAGACATTCCTATGCCTTTGGTTACCTCTGGTGTTGAAAAGGGTAATCTCCGAGAGCTAGCTTTAGCTCGTATGGATGATTTGGGATTAAAATGTCGTGATGTCAGAACACGGGAAGCTGGTATCCAGGTAAGGGGCTTAGCCATGCTTATTTTGAAGTGGTTTGTGTTCACTATTGAGTAAAAATGATTTTGTGTTCAATCTATCCTCACTGTAGGACATCCATCACAAAATTAGGCCAGAAGAAGTTGAGCTTGTTCGCCGTGATTACATGGCCAATGAAGGTTGGGAAACATTTCTTTCATATGAAGATACACGGCAGGTATGTAGGAGTATCTCTCTTCTCTTCCTTGCATCAGAAAACTATAGGTTGCCAGGAGACAAGATTTTTAAACCTTGATTGCAATAATTTGAACTGAAATGTCTGGGTATCGCAATGACAAAATATAGATTAATCAACTAGAGCACGTACTGAAATGATGGAGGACTAATTCGTTTTGTTTTTTTCGAGCACAGGATATACTTGTTGGGTTGTTGCGTTTGCGAAAATGTGGCAAAAACACTACATGCCCTGAACTCATAGGAAAGTGCTCTATTGTCCGTGAACTTCACGTTTATGGAACTGCTGTTCCAGTCCATGGGCGGGACACTGACAAGCTGCAACACCAGGTAATAAACTACACACTTTTTTCTTTAAAATTCTACATGAACATCAATAAGAGCATTAATAATTCAATTGGCATAGAGGTACAGAATACATACCCACCATTTTGTCTTACCATTGTGGATGAAAATCAATTCTCTATCACGATCACTATTCTAAAAAACGATAGGCGCTAGTCAGGTAGATATGGACCTTAGGGATTAATCGGATTTGTATTTGTCTTTTATTTAATTTTTAGGTGAAATTGCAAAAAGTCTTCTTATAATTGTTTTTTTTGCACAAACTCTCCCCTTTTTTTTTGCAAAAACTCTCCCTCACTCATGTTCAAATTTGCACCGTCTGTGCAAATTCGTGAAAATTAACGGAAGTGTCACTTAAGTGTTAGACGTTTG
>JAYMTP010004571.1:0-14732 GCA_036897365.1 Geranium brycei
TAATTTTTGTTATATGCATTTAATAATTATTTTATTAATAAAATTATTATTTTTAATTAATTAAAATTTTAATATAAAATTTTGCCCCTGCAAAAATTTTCTAGATCCACCATTTTTATAGCCCTCGTCATTCATATGAAACTAACTGTGAAGAAAAGACTTTAAGGATGATGGGATGCACTCCAATAAAAACTCATTTTTAGACGGGAATATAAGAATCATTATCATCCGGAGGATGCTAATAATCAATGGTTCTCAATAATTCATTGATTTAACAATAAAATAAATGAAATACTAGAAAAAAGGTATATGAGTAAAATAAAATATACCAAAAATATGAAAAAGATAAAACTTGTACATAGACATATTCGTGAAAATGAAAATGAAATTCGTGAAAGTAAATCATGAAATCACAATGAAATAGTAGTAAATAAAATGATGATTAATTAAATAAATTATAAACTTAAAATTAAGTGAATAAATTATGAAACCATATAAATGAAATCACGAACCCAAATAAATGAAATAAAAACTCAATGAAATCATTATCAAGTAAATGAAATCTTGTAATCGGAAAAATGAAACAAAAATCATGAATCGTAAAAGAAATCATGAAATGATAATTTTTTTGTGTGTAAATTCTTCAATCATCCAAATAAAATTTCAAAATTGTAAAAAATGAAATAGAAATATTTTGTAAATCTTAAATTTATGAAAATATAATCAGTAATCATGAAAACGTAAATTAAGAAATAAATCAATCATAATTAAGTAAATTCACTCTTGTGACTAAAAAAGAAAATCATTAAATGATTAAATTATATAAAAATACAAAATTACCCTTATATTTATGTTAAAAGACAAAAATAAACTAACAATTTCTGAATAGTTACACTATACCATATGTCATTAATAAGTCCGCCAAAATTTAAACCGGTCAAATTTTCATTTAATGCTCACAACTTGTTCTCATTTTCTCGTCTAAAATACTCCGTTCTCACTTGAATACAAACCTAAAGATGAGGGCAGATACACGATGGAGAGAAATCGAGCGTGGCGACGGGCGTCGTGGGCCCTGAGGTCCGCGAGTGAGAGCTCACGGCCCTTGAACTTGTTCTCAACCTTAAACACCAAGTTGTCAGAAGCCACAGAGAAAAGAACCAGTTGAAGCAGTAATCAGAACCTCATATCCATGTTAGGAGAGAATCGAATTCTTCGGGATTGCGTGGAAATGGGGTCTCATGGGTGCTTAAAGGAGAATCGAAGCCGAACGAGTCAGGATAGGACACAAGGAAAGAGAGGAAATGACAAGTCGAAGATGAGGAGATAGATGAGTGGCTTCAATTTCAGTGAGCAATAGATGGAAGAGAACGGATGAGAAAGGAGGCAGAGGAAGGTGAGAGAGAGGGAAGAAATGACTATCTCTAATAAATTTAAAACACATCAAAGAGTATTTTAGTCTTTTTCAAACTCAAAATTTAACAATCACTAAATAAATTTAACGAAAAAAACTGAAATGAGAAAATTGTCAAACTAAAAGAGTGCATGTAAAAAAAATAATTTTATGGAGTTGTTAAGTGAGAATTTGCCTATTTTATGGGTGATGTGTAAAATTATCTCTACTACAACACAACAAAAACACATGTCAGACATTCTCTTGTAAATCTGTATGATCTATGGTACTACACAGTGATGGATATTCCGGTGGTTAACTCACAAAGTATCAACAATAACTCACAAATCACATTTTGTTGTCTATTAACTCTATTTTTTCTTTGGAGAGGCAGTGTACATACAGATGCTAAAATAGTTACAAACATACAAATAACAAATCCCATTGAAGGGCAAGCACCGATCTTAAAAAAGTTAATAAATCATTCAAAATTAACTAGACCGGTTTCCAGACAGTTCTATGAAGTTAACAAAGAACAGATTTTGCAATGAAAACCAAACCCACCATGAACCCAAAACAATTCAAAATCAATTTTGCCTTGATTGATATGCTGGCGGGCCAAAGCGAGATCTCAAACAACATCAAATGGGTTGGTGCCGAACCCAGAAGCTAGGTCCTGCTGAGGCGGAGATTGAATGTTCTCGGTCTCCATCATCTTAGTGTCCATGGCGTACGACATTTCAAGAACACCATAGGAAAGGTGTGTGGACACTATGTAGTTGTGATGAAAATTAATACATATAAATTAAGTTAAAAGAGATTATGGTGTAAAAGACTAGATGCCCATACGACTGCGCAAAAGGATCAAAAAACATAGAAGTTGGGTGAAATTACACAAATCTCAAATCTGTCATTAATGAACTCTAAAATCTCATCGCTCCAATTTTCCATCCAACAGTCTGCAACAAGTTTGTAGGTTTGCACCACAAGCATGAGTTTATAGCTCCCTTTGGAAAGTCAATAAGCTTTAAACTAACTTCTCTTTTCTGTAGACTCCAAAATGTAAATGGGGACAAAAATGTAATACAGATTAACATTACAGGTGAACTAAACGCAAGCCGACCTGGAGGATCATGAATTTACCTGGTGCTATATTGAAATGATCTTCCAATGTCATTAACTGAGTTGTAGGTGCCAACTCTAATTTTAAACTCTTAACAGGTTTGATAGTACCTTTTTCACTTGCCAGCTAGCAATGAATCTCATATGAAACACAGGTCAGAAATGAGAGCACGATCAACCGAATCCCTAGCTCCTTCACGAAAGTCACTGATTTGGATCATATTCTTTAAATCTACTCTTGAAAGTTTCAGCCATCTTTGTTTCCTCTTCTTTGCTCAGCGAACAATTCCGCCAATCAGCTCTATCGGCCATGTTTAGCAGTCCTGCTAGAACCTGCGAATTGTGAGCAAATGTTGTCACTACGTGCTATCCATCAACTATTAGTTATGCCATATCATAAGATTCACGGGAATGAACAATAACACTAGATTAATGGATTTAGCAGAATAAATAATCCCCCCCGCACCCAGTTTCAAAATTGGCAAAATATTATTGCATATGCAAATTAAAAACTTGAGTTATTACCTCCCGTCCAAATTGGGCTGGGAATCTTTCGTTCTCCTCAATAACATGGGACAATACTATTCCTTCAGGGAGCTCAACATAGAAGAAACTCGATTTCCCATTAAACTGCGCCCTCAATAATTTCCTCCCTTCTGAAATGAAAGAAAACACCAAAACGGTCAAGTGACACTACCTTCTCTTGCAAAAAAAAGGTATCACTCTTTCATAAAAATGAGGATACATTATTTAGTGACAGACTTTCTCCCATTTACCCCCATAATAAACTATAGGGAGAGCAAGACATCAGAAACATCAGGATACGAAATAGTGCATTAGAACACCAAGACATACCTGTCATGACAACAAACTCAAAACCCAACTTCTTGGCGGCTAAATTAAATATATTTAAAGCAACAGCTGCTTTGGATGAAGGAATGGGAATTGCCTACAAAATGAAGGCAGAATAATTAGAACACACTAACTTATTTTGAAATAAATAATAAATATGTCAGGAGTCCAACCCTTGAAATCTGACTGGTTCACATGTTCTAGAAAGTAAAATTTTAGGGACTGAAAAGTATCTTTATTAACAGACAAAAATTCTCTAGCATTTCTCACTTCTGAATGAGCAATATCACAGAAAAAGAAAGCAACTTCTTTTGCATGTTATGGTCAATACCATTAGCATTTAGCAATAAGCAATTTACCTGAAGATTGGCATGAGTACCACGTTTCGAAACCCACTCAAAGAAAACCACTTCCTTCCCTTGTTTCTTATTATACATCTTGAGACTGTTCTGGAATTTACCAAGGTCACTCTCACATTCTAGGGGTAGTGAAAGAGTATTTGGTGCATGCTCTACAGGAATTACCAACATATGGTCTTCAATCAGTGGCCCTTTCGCAAGGGCGCAGTAGTAATTTTCTCCTATGCTGGTGATTAGATGTGACTCCACATTGGGGCTTGATAAACAAAACCAGCACTCTTTTGACCTGTAACTCAAATTCAGAATCAACTGTCATTATTATGTGATGATTGTTGAAACAATGGTATGTTGGACATTACAAACTCTCCGAAAATAAAAGTAGTTTAACCAATATTTTACATACAACAATGCAATCAGTCCAGGATCAAGCATTGCTAAGCAGATCAGCATCAATTGTTTGATGATTTTAAACCTTGGTACATTGAAAATTGTTGTTTATTTATTAAAAAAATCAAATGACAAAGACCTTCCTCTTACATAAGGGAGGTCTTGAGTTCAATACTTGACACACCCCATTGCTGATCAAAAAAAAATATTCAATGGTCTGGTCTGGTCTGCCTCATTATTCAGTTATATAACAGAAGTTACAAAAGACCAACCTGTTATTGGCATTTTCAGATCCTGGTCGTCTGTGAGAATAGCTCTCACTCTTATCCTGTAAACTATGCTTAAAACTGCAATCAGGACCCTTTTCGCATTTTCCCTTGTTAAGAAAATCAAAACAAACCCCTCTTAAATATTGTTCCCTTGCCTCTGTATCATGCCGAAAGTTGCACTTGTCCTCTCTTGGGCAAGATCCAGATGATAGATATTTAAAGCATAGTCTATCTCCTTGTTTATGTCGTTTTTGGGAGACATCATATCTCCAGAATTGTGTATCTGAAATGCTATCACTAGACCGTTTAGCAGATTCTTTAGGATGCACTGTCTCCGTTACCGAAGTGTATGGAGACACAGTAGTATCTGCAGGCTTTTTGCTTATCTCATCAGCAGACATGGTAGATGCTGGAGTGAGAGAAAGTGCATGAATAAATTTCTGAAAAGCATGTAACAAGAACAAGGGTTAGAACAGTACAAGGTAGAGCAACATTTGATTGAATGCAGCTACACCCAAATCGAGCTGCACCTCTAACATAACCACAAGATATATTGGTAACACAGACTGTGGCAGACCTGCTTGTCTTTGTTTCCAACAGAAGCAAGACCCAAAAAGCGAGTCACGTGTACAGCATCAAAATTAGAGTAAGCTTCACGAGAATAAAATACGCCCTTTGTACCTGAAATATGATAGCTACCAAAGAAGACAACCATAAATCAGAATAAAGAAACATTTTATTTAGTTTATGGTATAGCACAGGGTGGACGGACGATAGTCAGTTTACACTGAAAGTAGCCCTTAAAAAACTTTAACAAAACAGTTGAGTATATGCAGCAACAAATTCAAAGTCATGTGCTTCCAGTAAAGGTACTCTTAGTACAAAGAAACCAGGGGCCAAATCTTGGTCACCAGAAGATGGCCAAACTCATGGTCTTTCGAGGGCCCGATTCCAAGCAGATAGACTGCTTGAGAGAGGACGAACATGTGGAACCAACAAACTGTCCGCACCAAACAACACCTTATCTGTAGACCTAGTTGTTGCACTATGCAAGCCAATTACCTGCATGCCAAATTTTCCTACGACCTCGGAGCTAACCACCTCTCTCTATCATACATATGGCTTGGTCCAATTGGTCCTTTAGGGACTACTTCAGGTAGCTTAGCTACCTCGAGGTATCATATAACACTTGTGCACTTTCTACAGCAGTTTGTAACACATTCTTAAGAGGTAGCTAACTTGAATGTCAGAGATAGTCCCCCACCTCGACGTAAGGCTTCTCACTGCTTGCTCCTTCAGTGGGTGACTGATCTGCCCGGAGATTCATTAAATTTAGCTACCCCAGATACTATTACAACATTTTACTGGAAATAAATTATAGACCCGTTGCAGCTATTCTCTTTTTACACTTGGGATATGGATATTAGGTTATTCTTAAGAACAGGTCAACAAAACCTTATGTGAACTACAATTGGCCATGATGCTTCCACCCAGTCTATTTAATGCTTAGACGTAAACAACTAAACAGTAAGCCACAAAACAAAAACTCATAATAATATGTTTGATTTCTTACAGATTGTTCAAATATCCTACCATGCACCCAGAAAAGGTGGTTAATAAATGACATCCTAGTCAACAGAAGACATATTTCTAACCTCAGGAAAAATGGTTTTTTCGAATAGAGGAAGCTATTTTCCAAAAATGGATAGCATTTTTTTGGTGTCAATTGCCAACCATGATATAGAGTAAAATAAACTTTTTTCTTGATGATATTTGCACTGAACATATCTTAATTGGAAATTGAATTCAATAGGATAACCGAGGAACAAAATCACTAACACTGTGACCCACAAAAATCATAAGAATATTCTCCTCTTTTAAAGCCTTTCATCTGCTACATCAGACTACCAAAGAAACAACCTCACTAGAAAATCAACTATCAAATACCTACTTATGGTAGATGGGAATACCTATGCTAGAATTGTTTAGTGTCACAAGGTTGAGTATGTGGTACCATAAGAGAGTATCTACTCAGCTTGAAATGTAATCTGCTCAGACACAGATTTTACCCCAATAGAAACCTCTCTTTTATAACACTCAAGACACCGTCTAGTGACAAACAATAACCAAATTAAATAGTCTAATTTTTGGCATTTAGTAATCTCCAAACATCACATACCGTGGTTTAATCTCTCCCACCAACTCTGACACGATGGAATCACTACCTGATGAATCTGATATTCCTGGAGGAATACCAGATGTGGCAGCTCTATCAGTTACACCACTTGGCCACTCATTAGTAACAACCAATTAAGGAAAATCAAACAAACAAGCAGGCAACACGGAATTGATGAGTGAAGCAGCTAGCAATTCTCAAAACGAAAATATAGTAAGGATATGTCAAGAAAAGGTCCACTATTCCAGGTTCCTCCGCCAATGCCCGCAATGCATCAACATCATCTTGATTGTATGTCCCAAACTGCTGAGCATCCACCGATTGCCTACCCGACAAGTAAGCCACGGATAAACCTAAATCCCATAATAACAAAATCATACATAATTTAATTTTATAGACAGCGGAATATAAAAACATGCCAGGATAGTAATATGGCTAAGGAGGAGTTGCTATTCAATTAAGTTTAGTAATCGTTGGTAAGTGGGGTTCTAAAGGTCCTTTTATTGCATTAGTCAGTGCGACGTCATTTTGGGAAAATGGATGAATTAGCCGTTGGGGTGAGCATCTTCATCTCACGCACTTCATCCTCTACTCTTCATCAGTGTGACCTGGTGCAAGTCGCAGAGAGGAACATAGCAACTGGAGATGTTTTCTAATTTTGTCTTGTATGTATTTAATCTTACTTGAGCCTTCTAGGATTTTATCTTGTCATTTTGAAAACGTTTTGCCTCTCAAGGATTGGCTCACCTTAAGGTTCCTAAATTAAGAATTTATGAATTCAAGTTTACTGATTTCCGTTCAATTTTATGTTAATTTTTGGGGATTTTAGTGATGACTTATCGAAGAAGAACGAAGTATTAGAATAAAGGAAACAATATTATTCAATGAATGTGTAATACGAGGGGAGTGGTCGCTATTTCTAGATAAAACCTTAACCCTAACAATATTACATAGATGGAAACCCTAACCTGCCTAAGCTTTAATGAGCCTAATATACTCTAACAGCCCCCCTCAAACTTAATACGGTGGAAATCGAATTGAGTTTGAATCTTAAGAAAATGCGGTGCATAAGTGTCCATTCCCATTCTATTCCTCTCCACGCAAAGTCTTCAAAAGGACTTCGTTGGTGACTCTCCCTCACGTGTCGGTGTCTGAATTACTGGGATGCACAAGTGTACCACATGCCTTAGACCCGAAACAATGGCATAGGGAAGAAACCAGAAACAGATAATTCGAAGAACTCCAAAAAGAACAGAGATGTTGAGGCGCATGAACGATGCTTGTCAGCAGAGGAACAGAGATGTTGAATTGCACGTGCACCATACCTCTTCTCCATGAATAGAACCATCTTAATGTCTTTTTCTTCCTTTGATAATAAGATGGTGTGCATGCATTTGGAATTGGTGATGCACATGGATTGCTCTGCCGGAATTGGTGATGCATTATATTCTAACGATGCCATGTCCACTTGTTATGGTTCTAACAAGTGGGCATAACTCAAGAACACAGCGGAAGCTTTGATCAAGTATCGTTACCTCTGATATCATATTAGAATGAAGGAAAAGATATTACTGAATTGATGTTTAACACAGAGAGGTGCCTCTATTTATCGAGTAAACCTTAAACCTAGTACTACATGGATAGAAACCATAATGTGCCTAAGCACTAATGAGCCCAATGTACTCTCTCTAACACTAAGTACCAAGCTACAAGAAGCGACCGATGAGCTCTGTTTTGGGTTGAACGATATATAGACCCTCATGGAAGTGATATAAAGACGAACTCATGGAAAATCAAGAGAAGATGATGACCGAAATCCCAAGGTTTTGAGTGTTCTGGCCATGGCCGAAAAAAATGATTCTAGACAAGGTCAAGTGATACGATACGTAAATAGCAATGCCTGAGACAGAGGGAACGAGCTTATGTACTCACCACCTCACTAGGTTGCCTTAGCCATGAGCCCAAGACATGAGGGTCGAGTCGCGCAACAAATCTACCGAAATGCATGAGGTGATCAAAGAGATAATGGTTACATGCAATCATGGATATGTATGAAATGAAGAGAAGAGGAATCACCAGGTAAGGAAACAACCCATCTCTCCAAATGAAGATAGGAGGTTGGGTTCGACACAACTACCATGATCAAAGAGGTAGAAAGGATGTAGACATGCTTTTCCCCATTACATTAACATTCCATACCTTTGATGTATCCAATACGAAGTCACGGATAAGGAAGTATAGAGGACATTTCCATTATGGGGACATTCCGAATGAAGACAAGGTGGGCATGGCAGCACCACACGTGACTGGCAAAATTAAGGTATGGTTTACTAAATATCAAATTAACAGAGAGTTTGTTGAATGGGATCAATTTTGTATAGACGTGTTTTGGCAATTTAAGGAAGTAGAACATGATGACTTGCTTCAAAAATTCCAAACAAAAATCTACAGTTCAAGATTATATGGATCAATTTGGGGAGTCTAAGGCCTTGCTGAGAATAAGAAATACGGCTTTTGATGAGAGGAATTTTTGTGTCCAAATTCCCTGAAAAGTTATGTACAAGCTGCAATTCAGGTTCTTAAACCTCATAATCTGCAACAACATGCTATGCATTTAGCCAACTCCAAGCAGGAAGGAACAAACAATACCAGGGGGGGAAGGGGAATGTTGGAACCAAAACTGACCTGCTCCAATATAGGAATTAGGAATTATCAGAGACAACCAGCAGTAACAGTAACAGCTCCAATTGTGCATGATAGTTCAAGATGGATAGGGTATGGAAGATATAGAGGAAGCATCTCTAATTGACACTAAGACACAAGCTGACGTAGAGGATAGGAGAAGGAAATGAAAGTATCTGTACTATTGAATTTGAATAGGTGCGTAGAGGAGATGAATTTGAAACAATGTTACCGTGGAGAGTGAATTTGCCACTGCCTTTAAGCCAAAAGAGATTGTCGCAAATCTTCAAGCCATCCATCTTAAAGCCCTGGTTCTTGGGGTCCATGGAGGCGGCCAAAAGGACCTTGGCGGCTCCGACGCCGTAGTCGCCGATGAAGTAGGTGGGGATTGGGATTTGGGAGGGTCCTTGGATGAAGTCAGTGAACTCCTCCAGCCGGTCAGGCGAGTCAGGGAAGAACTGTCCCACACATAGAAGCGAATCAAACGGACCTGCCGTCTTGTTAACCTAGAATCAGTGACAACAAGAAGCAAATCAAACCCTAGAGTTTGCATATCATGCAAATGGTGAGAGGGAGAGAGAAGACGCATAGATACCGAAGAGACTCGCTTGAAGAGCTGGCCGAGGCGGCCCAAAACGTCGCCGCACAGGAGAATTCGAAGAGGAGCCATGGGAGGGAGACACCACACCACGCCGGAGGAAGATGAATTGTTTGGGCTCTCACCACCAATAACAAGGAAAAGGGACAACTTCACTTGCTACACCTAAGATTACCGAACTCCAACTCAGGCCAAAACTCAACTGGTTGAAAAAATGAGAAAAGCTCACAACTCGAGCAAAATTAGACGAATTCCACAAAACTTGTTTTATATTATAAAATAATTTATTATAGACAAAATTAATCATATAATCAAAATTTATTGTGTATGTTGCACACGAACTCTAAAATTTATCAAATTAATTATGTATAGATATGAAAACTTTAAGTTAATCGTAAATACTTATCAAAATTATCTTTTAGCATTTAACATTTATTCTATGAATTTTAATGCTAGAAAATCAAAAAGTTATGGTTGATTGAATATATACCGAACGAAAGCATTTAATATTTATTCACCGAACCAAAAAGCTCTGGTTGATTGAATGTGTTGTATAATCTAGCAACTAGAATTAATTGAATTTGAAAGCATTGAGGAATAGAGGGTCTGGTTTTAAAAAATATATCAAAATTGGACTGGAATTGGACCGACCTAGAGCAAAATTGGACCGGACCAGAATGAATTGGCCTAGACCGATTTGACCGAGTTTCGATGAACTCGTCTCGCTCGAAAATCCCGGATTCCGATGAGTTTCATAACACAAGCTACACCTCAGATACGGGTTTGCATATTATTACACTTAAACGTATATTTTTCTATTCAAGTTTGGCAATTCTTGCACAGTTATGTTTTTCGTATACTTTAGTTTATTTTATTTTGTGAAAGAACTAAAATACCTTTAACAAATTAATGAGTTCTTAAAATTAAAATGAAAAAATTTAAATGTCCCTCTCTATCATTCTAAATTCTAATTTTCAAATGAATATTATTTTTCTCTCTCTCTCACCTCGCCTCCCTCCCTATCAACCAAACAATGGTTCAACAAAAAAAATCAAATTCTAATCACGATTTTTCTAATTCTCTCCCTATTTTCACATGTCGAGAAAGAACGAAAAAACTAAATTTGGGCATTATCAAAACCGGAGATGGTTTTTATGGGATGGGGATAAAATTCAAATTTGTTGTTCTTAACTCTTTTTTATCACACACAGAAACTCTCTTTTTTAATTCACGTTCCTCTAGCCCGAATTTGCGGTGAGAACTCCGATGAAATGGATTTTCAGTTATTGGGATCGGGAATGAAAAAGGATCAGAACAGGGTATGCCGAGCATGTTCCACTCCGGTTGGATCTCGACGGAGGACTTAATATTCTAAACCTTAATCATTTTTTCTTGCTCAAATATTCAATTTTCAATTTTTCTCAGTAGTTCTCTCTGGAAAACTAAGTAGTTAGAAATTTTATTATTTTGTCTAGCATGGAATCAGAGAAAGGGATGAGAGAGAAACATGAGTGGGTGAGGGAGAGGGAGGAGAGAGAATGAGTAAAATGATATTAGTTTCAAAATTAGAATGAAAGTGAAGAGCATTTAAGATTTTCAATCCATTTTTAGAAACTCATTAGTCTGTT
The DNA here is from genome assembly GCA_036897365.1 of Geranium brycei. NCBI lineage: Eukaryota > Viridiplantae > Streptophyta > Magnoliopsida > Geraniales > Geraniaceae > Geranium > Geranium brycei. The sequence goes on from JAYMTP010004571.1 coordinate 11,467, forward strand.
AAGAGTATTTCAGTATTTTCACAAAATAAAAAAAAATTTAAGAAAAAATTTCAGGTGAATATTCCTGGAATATGTTGTTTCTCAAGTGGTTACAACTGGATATTTTTTTTGGTAGAGCGGGTATTTAAGATGTGCATTTTTTTCACTTAGATCTTTTTCGTCCATTTCCGTTAACTTCCGTTAATTTTTTTTAATTTCATTAGAAAGACTAAACTACCGCTCCATGTTTTTTAGATTTTCAAATTATGCCCCTTAAGACCATTCTCTCTCCTCCCCTACCCCTCACTGACACGAAGCACATGACCTTATCGAAGACTACTCCGACTTTCCTATTAGTTTTTATATAAAAGAACATTCTTTTGTAATTCATGAGCGAAGAATCATCATTAAAGCTTGAGATTGACAATTACAAAAAAAGAAGATTGAAGAGTCTATCAAATATTATCCCTAAATGCTATCAAATCAAAGATCCTTCGAGACCCAATTCCATATACAAACATTGTCCTATTTTTGAAGAATATAACTTCATAGTAAAAGTTGTTACCACGAATAGGAATGATAAAACATAGAATCCAATACAAAGTTATTCGACGAATTATGTACAATGCTGAAAAATACTAAGTTTAGTAATTCTTGAAGGAGGTAATGGTATTCGATGAAGGCGAGATCATCCTTCTAAAGTCAACACAACAGGAGCAAACTTTTCCTGGTGCCTTGAACAATCAGCTGTAACAGTCTGCAGAGATACACCCTCCAATCTCAATACATATTAATAATTCATACATTCATTGGTCTAAATGAGGAATCAAGTGCGTGCCACTGACCTTAAGGTAAGGTGAGACTTGCTTCATTTATGCTGCTCATTTGCCGGAACGTAAGAAGTTCAAAAGCACCCACTTTGCTTAGTCAAAACCTACCTCAGAGAAGAGTAGACCTTTTCACGGGTATGCGCCTTCAGATCGCTTAATGGAACGGCCATAACACGGCAATGCTCAGCAATACAAGTAGAATGCTCAACATTAGCTTCAAGTACAACTACAATTTTACAGAGACTTCCATATATCGTTGAGCTCCACCAAACCCATAAATGAAGCTGAAAAGACTGTGACTAACCAGAGTACTCTATACTAAACTGGCTATCCTCTTCAATATTATGATTAAGCTACTAGTTAACGAGTGAGTACATAGTAGCATCTTTTACAAGAAGATGAAGAAAATTTCAAATACAAGGGCACAACCTAAAAATGGGCATATACTCAGTTTGGTGCAAATAGTATAGTATATGCACAAGTGCACAAAACCAATTACCTTGGCCAACTTGTGCCGCGGATGCAATTAAATTAAGTAAAGAAACCGGCAGCTAATACATTCAACTTCTCCGAGTACAAATCTCAAATTTAAGAGATTTCAATCATCTGTGATACTAAAAGCTTACAAACAAACAAGAAGGGTGTGTTAAAAAAAATCACCTCAGTTTCAGACAATTTCCCGTATTTTCTTGGTACACCTCAAAAAGGCGAGGGGTCTCTTTCTTGTATCTATCGACATAGTTCTTCAAGAAAACGTCCTCGGTCATCATAAATGCAGCACCCAAGCAGGTTTTCTTCACGAGTCCTTTGGACATCAAAATTTCAACGACAGACAGCCTAGGATAAATCTTAGTGTCGAAGCTAGCAGACAAGACACTCGGGTACTTGGCAATGTCAGCGGCAGACCACCCTATCCTATTGATGAACAACTCAAGACCTTTCCTCAACTTGTCGTTTGACAATGCCATGAGATTGGGCTGCTTCACTATAAAAGCGTGCACCTCCCGGTCACTCCACCCAAAGCTCTTCTTGATCAGCTGCAAGTTGGAGACCAAGCTCGTTTTATCCGCATAAGAGAAAGCCCGAAGCCCGTAGAGGAACATCATGCTCCGAGGATCGAAACCCATTTCATTGACCTCCCTGAGGAGATCAAGAAACTCGTCGGTGCCCCGACAGAGGGTCTTGACACCCATGAGGAACAGCTTGACGATGTTGATGTCAGGGATGCCGCAGCGGCGCAGGGCCTCGACGTTGGGGGCGGTCGTGCAGGAGAACTTGTGGAGGACACAAGTGCCGCTCTTGACGGAGAAGAGGGACACGATGGACTCGGCGCTGTCCTCGCCGAAGAAGGCGTGGAGGAAATCGAAGCAGGGGGCTATGATCCTGCGGAGGCTTCGCATGAGGAGGGTCGGGTCTCTGGTCACGATCAGGACCAGGGAGTCGCCGGAGATGCCGTTCCGGGCGAAGAAATCGAGCTTGGGCTTCACAGTCTTGTTGGGGTTGTAGGAGATGATCTCAGGGTACACCGAGAACATCTTCGCCATGTGGGTGTCGCTGAAACCGTAGTCCCTGAAGAGGGCGAGGACCGAATCGGCATTGGAGGAGGACTTGAGCTCGATCGGCCTGCGCTCCCTGATTTTGAGGGCCGATTCATTGGAGAGGCCCAGAGATCTCACCAGGTAGTCTGCATAGGAGACTGGGTTTTGGGAATTTCTGGTGCCATGGATGAAGAATCTGTCAGCTCGGTTGCTATTGAGCTGGAGGTGGAGGCATGGTTTGTGGGTATGGAAGGGAAGAGGAAGGGTTGATGCGAGAGGTCGTGGGTCTGTGGAGAGATTGAGAAGAGGAGATAAGTGAGGAGTGAAGAACCCATAACCGATTTGGGATTGAATTCGTGTGCAACAGTCAAACATTGATGAACTTAATTGAAGTTGCAGAGACGGAGAGGTTCACGAAAGGGATATCCTATCCAAGAGACAACTATATATATCATTAGGTTACATTATTTGTTGGAAATTTGGGATAGTTACTTTGTTTATTAATAATCTAATCTAATCTAATTTATATATAAAAGCAGTAACAAAAAGCGACATGTGGCACAACTTTCTTCACAAAAAAAAAAATTAATTGTTGCATTTTTTTGTGTTTGGTTTTTCAATAAAAACTGTCAAAATCGGTTATTTAATAGATTCTGAGATGTTCATAGTATTATGTATTTCATTTGTATTCACTGCATGTATTGTTTCGTGCCTGTTGGTGTATGGGTGTGTCTCATATTTTTCTCATATTTTTCACATTTGTCACACTCGTTGATAAGGAATCTATTTGACAACATAACGATGTCAATTATTTTTCATGTCACTACTTAGGTGCATGTTTATGTCTGTCTCAAGACTTCACCAACTCGAACTAATTTAGTTCTCATGTAGAAGTTAAATATAACATCTTTATATGTGT
>JAYMTP010004572.1:0-14729 GCA_036897365.1 Geranium brycei
ATCAACATTCTCTTTATGGTGGGGATATACCTAACATCCTTCAACGTCCAAATCGCACCCATGGAAGTCTTGAGATTCACATCTCCGATGCCCACAATTTTCACCGTCTCATCATTCACTAGATGAACTAAACCTTTCATAGGTCTGAAGTTCACTAACACATCCTTACAAGGGGTAGTGTGAAAAGAAGCACATGAATCCATGGTCCATGATTCAACCTGACTCTCTACACAACAGATCAAAGCATCATCTTCGAATTCCTCTGTTGCATTCACTGAGCTGTCCTGCTTTCTTTCCTTCTTTGGGTTTGGGCACTGATACTTGAAGTGACCAGTTTATTAGCAATTCCAACAAGTCGCGTCTGTTCCTCGCTGTCTAGGCTTCGATCTCTCTTGCCCCTTAATCTTTCCCCTTTCAGACATCCTACCTCTCTCTTCCATGTTCAACATAGAGTCTGACGATTCTCCTCGATTCCTTCTCCGGATATCTTCCCTGAGAATCAAGTCCCTTACTCCTTCAAACGTTAGCTTAGTAGTTCCAGTTGAGTTACTAACTGCTGTAACGGTCCCTGACCAACTTTCAGGCAACAAAGATAACAACAACAAAGCTTGTACCTCATCATCGAATTTAATATCCACTGACACTAACCTCGATAGTATCGTATTAAATTCGTTCACATGATTAGTAACACTAGCGTGCTCCCTCATCTTCGTATTAACCAATTGACGAATCAAATATACCTTGTTTGATGCAGACGACTTTTCATACATATTTGATAGCGCCTTGATGAGTCCGTAGGTAGTTGTCTCCTTCATGATGTTGTATGCAACATTCTTTACCAATGTCAATCTTACCACACCTAAAGCCTGCCGATCTAGCAACGTCCAGTCGCTTAGATTTATCTTCTCCGGTTTGGTCTCTGACAAAGGCTCGTGTAGATTTTTTTGGTACAAATAGTCCTCTCTTTGCATCTTCCAGAATCCAAAATCTCTTCCGTCGAAATTGTCGATTCGAATTTTCCCTTCTTCTGCCATTGCTCCCACTTGCCACGAACCTAAGCTCTGATACCAGTTGTTAGGGTATATAACAACGTGGAATAATTCTCTAGCGAAAGTAACCAAGAGAAATAAAGAACAATCACACAAGGATTTACGTGGTTCGGCAATTTGCCTACGTCCACAGCCACACTACTCTCTTATTATTGCTCTCAACTCATGAATGATTATGGGGTTACAAGTACATATATTTATAGCGAAAGACTAAGGGGATATAGGAAATACCCTTGATTTCCCAATTCATTTGCACATTAGGAAACCTATCTTAAACCTTGTACAATAGGAATTCTTTTCAAATTCACTCTCCTAACCCAATTAAGAAAGTTGTGGCTTTCCTAAATAAATAGGAAAGTCTCCATAAACCCAACAAAAAATACAGTTAATTTCATTAATGAGTGGGCGCAAAAAGAGTTCGCACAATTCACATTCTAAAGTTGATTCCTACGCGAGTGTATCCCTGTATATAATTGTACTAAGCCTTGCTGATTATTTACCAAACAAATACATTTAAATAATGAATCCACGAGTATCAATTTATAATGGTACATGAATGAAACAACATTAGATTCTGCACAATTTAATTTGTTCACGCCGGCTTGCTATAGCTTGAGGAAGATTTACTCTTGTGAAGAGGTTCGGCCGCCCCTGAATATCTCCGCTTTCCTGGTTAACCAAATATAGCAGAGACATAAGAAACAAAGCCTGCACCAACTCCAACTGCCCGAGCTCCTCGGCCACAAGGAATCCCAACTCATCAAGAGGGAACTCACTCGGTCCTGAAGATGATCAACTCTCTACTTAACAATGTCATCAATATTCTCAGGCACACTATGGCTTCTACCCAAGGTTTCCTGAATTTCATTACTACCATCCATCAAATTCATCATCTCATCTCGCAAATTCTACAAACAGCAAGCCCCGACCTTCCATCATGACACAACTTATAACACAATGTGCATGAAACTGGGAGTAAAAGGAACTGGTTACTGACTTATATATCTTCAAGTTTCAAAGTTTTCACCATTTATTTCAACTCCCCATTGAAATATTTTAGAGCTGTCATCTACAATCAACAAAACAAAGTTAGCTTGTCAAAGGAAAGAATCGCCATAAATTAACACGCCTATAGGAAATCCTGCAGCACATATATCTAAACTCATATCCAACAAGTGAAGAGTAGATCTAGGGCATAAATTAACTGCATATGCCACAAAAAAGAACACTCCCTCCTTATAAAGCAAAAAATCACCAATTAGAGTGAATATTTCCGTCAGATTTGTGCATTGGACAGACTTGAATCGTATTGATTAATTTGAAAAGGTAAAAACAAAATTCTGCCTAAGCTAGCTTTTTTTAAATTTGAATGTGTATTATAATGGTTTGTAGTGCTTAATTAACTGACATCAATTGCTTCTTTTTCCACCTATTATTGTTCTTAGTTTGTAACAAAGACAACTTTAATCACATATTGAGATGTTTATGGCTAAAACAATTTTTACTGCAATCGCAAATAAATAACTATGCACATTATTCAAAATGACAGATCATGTTCAGATGTATGGTATCCTAAACTTATTCAAAATGACAAGTCACCTGTCCAAATGGAGTCACATACCAGTGTTCGTGTTTGAATTGGTACTTCGTAGACCCTCACCAATGGTGAATGGTTCCTACGTCTCATGAGGTAGGCAGCAGGTTCCAAATAGGGGAAAAGTAAAGCTCCTGCTGAACTGGCTTGAACTTGGTCCCTGGAGGTGTTACAAAAAAGAAATGGTGCACATAATTATTAATCAGTATATATGGATCAGCATTAGTATTGTTGGCCTGTAAACCACAAGATTTGTGAAGGTAGTTACACAAGGTTCTAAAACTCGGATTGGAGAGAACTCGGTAAGGTGACAAATAAGGAGTTTTAAGAAGACAGCGAAACTCGTATATATAAGTATTCAACATCAAAAGGCCCCAGTATCTACAGCTAGATGAGATCCTTGAACAATGAATTTAGAAAATTCAATAGATAACAGAGCTTCATAATAGAGTGATTTGTTATATATGTTTCAAAACTTGATCCATCAACCAACATACATACAGAAAACCACGATATAGGTTGTGCTATTATTCCAAAACCAGTCCGTTTATAATGTCAAATAAGAAATAGTCAATGTTAATACATAATAAATTAAGAAAATTGGGTACTTAATTTTAAAACATTATATTAAAAAAAATTAACCAAGTTTACACGAGTTTGACCAAGTTTTGGGCTGATTTCCCCTCCTCGTTAGTTCATTTCTACCAAGTTCTCCCAAGTTTTAGAACACTGGAATTGGGTATTACTAGACTGGATTCCTAAGTAGCATCACAGTCTTAAGTAATAATCCCAAAGATTACTTCAAAATAATATGGCAAACCAAAATGAATACAAGAAAAGGATGAATAGCACATACAGTTTGCTGAGCTTCTTTAATACCCTCAGCTGCAAAAGCAGCTTGATCCAGGTTGAAAGAATGACTGTAGAGATTTTCACGCTGACCTTCATACCTGTTCAAATGTTCAAACCACTTAAAACTCAAATAAGAACAAGGTCACATAAATGATAAGTCTTTTTTATGTTACAAATGTGAAACTACAAGCATGAAACTACCATATTCATTTCATTTTTTGTATCTTCCTCTTTATTTCAACTAACTGGCTATCAATAGCTAGTGTTGCTAACTTCATCAAGCCTAGAGACACTTCTGACAATGAAATAGTCACTAAAATAAATTGGGATGTGTTTAGGGATGAAAAGTGCCAACCAGACGAGACAAGATAATTTTGGCTAGATTAGACAGGACAATTAGTTCACTATTAAGCTGCATAAATAGGATAATCACAAACACACCTATACGCTCATTAATCCTGTGTGAGACTAGACACAAACAAAACCTATTAAAGCCAGCCAGCAACTGATTTTTGCAACGTAAAGATCCGGGGAGAAATGAATGTGAGAAGAAAACCCACGTTCGCTTTTGTTTCAAGAGTCTCACGGCACGAGCTTTGACAGCTTCTTGAGCAGGGCCTGGTCTTGTTTTCTTGATCCGTTCTTTGTATTTACTAAGTTCGACATCAAGCCTTTTAATCTTCTCATCCACTGTTTCGCCTCTCTTGTTAATCTGGAAAAGAAAGCAGGAAAATTTAGGAATTTGTCAGAAGGAATAACAAACTAAATGCTCCATAATTAAATAATCTGAGGCAATCTTCCACGAAGCCGGGAACATACTTAACAAAATCACTCCTTTCTATCATTACTAGAAAGGAATGTCATTATACTTAAACCGGATCAAATTATACTTTTGACTCCTTCAATTTTCCTCGGAGAAGTGTTACCCCACTAATACTATAGAGAAATCCTTTCTATCTTCCACATTTCATGCCACCAAAATACAATCCTGAGAAAATTACTGGGCCCGAGCTAATCACTCCCAAATTATCAATCCTACAGCTGTACCCATATACTCCTCACCTCATAATTTACATATAATCCACCATAATTCTGAAGTTAGCCAGTAGAAAAGTAAACCTCATACTAATATCACAAATTCAGTGAGAACCCCTAAACCCTAATCAGGCAAGGAGCACAGTAGAACCCAATTCAATTATGGTAGCAAACAATGGAGTCAAAACCTAGAATTTCAACATTTCCTTAGAAAATATAAGAGAACTCAAACTGAGTATCATAATGTGAGAAGGTGATAGATTACCCGATCGGAGGCGTCGTTGATAGACGAAGACAGCTCTTTGTCTTTTTTGACACCAAACACTCTCTTCATAGCAGAATCTGTACAGAGCGTAGACCAATCAGATCTGTAGGACGATAGCTATGGCCTCTCTTCTCTTCTCTTCTTGCGCAACCTCTGTACTGCAGATAATTTTGTCTGCTGTGTGCTACGGCGATGGTACTAAAGAAGAAATAGATATTACTTTTCATTGTGTTAACAGGTAGGATGTACTCCACTTAGTCCACTACAACTTGGTAAAAAGTCCGAACCGCCCAAACTTCTACCAAGCATACGAGTTTAGGTAAGAAATTGTGGGATTGGTTATTCGGGTAACGGGTACTTTTTTTAGGCGTTTAAAATGTTAGAATTACACAGATATTTTGAATTCGATCAATCATATTTGTATTTGCCGATTGAAGTATGTTACGCATTCTGAATTTAATGAAAAAATGATCGGGATTGGGATAATTATTAAGATACGGATATTTCAAATTGAATCCATCTGCTTGCGCGTTGTCCCACTACACGACACGTGGTAGTGAGTGGTAGCAAAGTTTTATCGCGGTCATTTACAAGATTCTACCAGGTCTATAACATTCTATCATTTCACACTAATATTCTACCGGTTCGACAATTTGTATTTATACTCCAATCTGTATTTGATTTCACCTCTAAGTATTTATATGGTATTGAAAAATGGAATATAGTCGACAATGATGGTGATTTATTTCCTCCCGAATATAGTCGATAGTGGTGACTTAATTGTAAAAATATTACAATTACAGGAAATAAATTTGTATTGAAAGAGAAGCAAAAATTATTGCCTAATATCGTCAATACCCGTCAAGTTAGCGCTTCACGTTACAAATGTTCAGATTGCAGAAGAGTATTATTGCTAGGAGTTATTGATTATTAGGAGAAAATATGCCTTAATTTAAAGAAATTATTGCAATGAGTATACTTGTTATTTGTTAATTGTTAATGGCAAAAAATGTTTTGAATTTTGAATTTTTGTACAAAATATGTGTACGTACTTGTACTAAAATAATTAAATTGTTCTTAAAAATTAAAAGTTATCATTTAGAAATAAATATTTTAAAATGTTTTTTTGTTTTTATTTTTTGACTAAAATTTGTATGATCAAAATTTATGATTTATTTTTTGGTTAAATATAATAATTAAGTTAAAAATTAGTTTATAAAATTCTTAATTCAAAATTTTAAGGGCAACTTCTTCATTTTTGTACACACATTTTTTTTATAAGAAATGCGCATTTTTAACATTAACAAACAACACATGATAACCTAAGGAATTACCCACTTTCTGTAATATTTAGAATTCGATCGATCTCAACAAGATACCTTTTTATACCCACTTATTTCTCGGGAGTCAATTTATGCACTTGCGCATGATCATGGTATAAATAGGTAAATTTTGTTGGAAAATCCCAATTATGATGATAAATCGAGTTCACTAATTGTGATATCCTCTTCCAAAAAGTATCACTACCCTAATTCAATTATCATAGAAATGAAAACCTATAAATCACCCGAAAGGAAAAAAGACGAGATAAGGAAAATACTGTATCATACTGAAACTAGTTGAAATATAAGGTTTATCCAAATCTTCTTTACATCAACTACCAGTATGAATCTTGCTTCAACACCCATTCTCACACCAACTGCCTCTAGCTAAACAAAATATGGGTCTGGTCTGGTATGTGTGAGCCAAGCACTCACCACAAAACACTAAAATTAAATGATGACCAAGTGCACAACTTTCCCTCCCTTCTGCAGGAAGACTGTTTTCAGACCTATAAGTCACAGCAAAACACTAATATACAAATGTCTTCTTCTGTTAGAGAGGCCGGTGAAGTATATCAACTTACGTATATGTTGCTGACATTCTTCATACTAATGTTGTCTGTTTAAGGAGTGGGTCTGTGGAAGCACAAAGAAACTGTCATCACTTAACTCGGCTAATATTCTTCATAATGATCATACTATATATGGTTGTCAAGAGCTGATCCGTCACCATGAGGATTATTTGAGTACCTGCATCGATCACAAAGAGGATCACTCCATACTTGAATAAAAAAACTTGCAGCTTCGTCATCAGTTGGAATGATAATGTTTGGGCTTTATTTATCCTTGTTACTTGTAGCTGTTTCTGTTTGTTTGCCTTTTCCTGTCCGTTTCCTACCCAGCAGAAAAATGAAGATGATTCAGTTACTCTTGTCTGCAATACAATATGAGGTATTCAGCTTAACAGAGTTCAACAGAAGACACGAGAAATATTCATATCTGAACAATGTTCGATAAGAGGCAAATTTAATTCCAACAAAAGAAGTACCAAACATTTGCTGCTTAAAACCTGAGTATAAAGCATCAAAGGATGGAAACAAAAGTATGCTCAAGTGAAAGACAACGATAACACAAGAAAAATAGGGCAGCTCACTTTTGTTTTGTAGGTGATTTAGGGTAGGAATCCAACCCAAGTTGTTTCCGTGTATCCCCGACATACAAGTCCTTGGATTTCAGCAAGCCGGGAAGGCGTCCAATCATTGTAATAAGGCGAAACTGAGCCACTGCATCATACCTTCCAAGTGAAACAACTGCTACTGGATAACCAGGTTTGTATTTAGCCATCGTGTTCTCTTTTCCGTCCATCAACAATACCTTTATGTTCTTGGCAGTCACACAAACATGCTTTTGTGCCAGATGCCCTAGTTTGATTTCCTGGGGAAGGAATTAAACAAACAGTGAACATTACAACAAATATAGGAAGGCATCATGAAATAACTTAATCATCTAAGACAAACCAATATGTCTGTTCTGCTTGCCAATTACCATGCCTGTGCATACCTAAAAGGCAGGTGAGTTTGATTATTGGTTTGTAAAGGGAATTAATTCAAGTTCATAGTTAATAAAAAATAAAAAAAACCTTGTCGATTTACTTATCCATTCATGTTAGCTAATTTCTTATTTGCATCCCTGCAATGATGAGCTGATAGTATACCTGTGGAAGATGTTTCCCGCAAACCTTCACCAACCTACATCTTAGTGGCTCTAGTAAAAGGGGTTGGGTGCAAGTGCCAGTCCAGCAAAGCTTAAGTCACATTTGCCCATGGCACATCAGACAATAGCATTCTCTAAATAAAATGATTCTATAAGCTAGGTATATCATTGTAGTACTTATAAACTGCTTAAGGCTGATTGGATTAATTTCATTACCATGGACAACATAAAATATGTAGTCCTACACAATGCCCAACGAAATAATGTTTGTTGATTTGATTTCAGGCAAACTAAGTTATTTTCAAGTTTTAAGAAATTCTGCTAAGATTTTATCTAATCACCTTACTGATCTTTCTCAAAAACAAGATGCTTTTACCGCCTCTCACCTATGGATGTCCAAATCAGGAAATCAAAAGGTGCTCAGTCTTTAAGGCTTGATATCCATAATTCTCGCCCATGTACAGTGTGCACGTATATTCTAGTGCGCGGTGGTGATAATGTTTAGCGGGTAATTGTCAAATTTTAATACATAACCAATGAAAGCAAACTAAATAACAGACAGGGCCAACTTACTTCAATATCAGTAACATGTCCTACAGCAAATACATTTTTGCGACCCCGGACTCTCATCTTGTCATCAACCATCAATCTCCCTTGAATATTCAAACTATCTTTGAAAATAGTATCCTGCAGCCAAGTTGAACCCATAGGTAACCCTCTACATATGAAATGACAATCGGCTGTGATAGTCCCTCCAAGAGAAGTCTGATAAATACCCTCTGATGCATTGCTCAGATCAACGGATTGATTTAAGAGCACTTCAACTTTCTTAGATGTTAGCCAATCAAGTGTCTTCTTTGATGCTGTGGCACCAATAAATTCTAGCAACCTTGACCCCCTGTGCACCAGTGTCAACTCCTTTTCTGGAAAATCAGCAACAATCTCACCAGCAAGCTCCACACCAGAGGGCCCTCCTCCGATAATCAAAATTGAACGAGCAGAAGATATTTTTTCAAACTCTACAAGTTAAATGGAATGAAGTCAGAGCAGATTGAGAATGACAACATTCATTATGGCTATAACAAACAAGATGGAAATTGACTATGCATCTGAATTATTAACCTGAATGGTAATAACTGAGCTTCTCAGCTTTACTTAAAGAAGGATAACCTACGTGTCCTGTGGCAATAACAAGATAATTATATTCAATCAATTCACCGTTAGCCATTGCCACTTCACTGTCTGTCACATCTTTTGCACTGGATATGATGATACGCACATTAGGGAGGAATTCACTATGATCAATCAATGTTCGCTCTGCAAATTTGGGCTCCACAAACGCCCTCACGTTCGCCCATGGAATCTCGAGATACTCCTTCCTGGTGTCATTTTATTTCCAGTCAAGACGTGTGTCAGAAAAGAAGAATAATGAAAAAGACCCGATGCCGGCAATTTAATCCCCTTGAGAAGCTTTGTGAAATAAACAAACCAAGAAATGCTTAGGGCTCATCATGTAGATGCCAAAAAGAAAAATAAAATTCAAAACAAAGATATGACTACCATATATTGCTGTGTGAAGCACACATTCTAAAGAAACTTCATAGCCAAAAGAACATTAGTTGAAAAGAGATCAAAAGGTCTAAACTAGAGAGAATGAGGTGAAATTTACCTAAGAAAACAATTAAACAAGTGAAAAGGGGGATGCCAATGACTTTCTATAGATTTAGGATGTGAAATTGGTGTATGGCTCTACCTCCTTGAGTTTAGGTTGTTAAAAAAGCTTCCTTCCTCCAATTTATTCAAGCATTCACAGTATAGTTTCTACTTTCTTTCTGTAAAATGAACCATTAAAGCTTGATATTGGCGGTATCATTCAAAACCCATTACGACAAAGAACTCTCAAGGCTAAAGATCGTGACCTTCAAAGTTTATACTTTATAGCAATCAAAAGTAAAGTCTAGTCTGAAGTAAAAACAAAATAAGGTTTTTGCCAACATTTAGACATGACTTTGGGACACAAAGCCTAGTCTTTTGGGTTTGAAAGCCTCATTTGGGTAAATGAATTGAAACATCCCCATAAAGACACCAATGTTCCAAAATGATCAAGTAATCATCATCACCAAACCCAGATTAAAGCAAACATTTTCAAAGAGACATTTGAGTAATGTTTGGTGTTTCAATGTTCCACAACAATAATGCATGATATGGGTAATAGAAGCACAAGGAGCTTACGAATCAATGAGGGTGACTTGGGCATAAGATTGGAGTTGGTAAGCGACGGTGGTGCCTCCAACTCCGCCACCGATCACCACCACCTTCTTCTTCGATCCGCCCTTCTCAGGCTCCGCCTTGGAACACCAAAACCACCTCCACTTGTCGCCTTTTCCATTTCCCGACAACCAATCCCACAACCACATCAATCAATTCTCGATCCCCAACAAACACCAACAACGTTTCTCCGAACCAGAAACCTAATTAACGGCCGATTTGCGTTCCCGTGATTAAACGCCGCCGTTTTGCGTCTACGCCACAACGGGTCGATTTTATTTTCTTCTTCAATTTTTCATGTTTCCAACTGGTAAAGATACTGTTTTGACACCTGTCTGTTTCCATCGTCACCAGAACGGGTCTAGTCGGGTTGAGATGGACGATAGACCGACCCGGATCTGTTGCATATTCGATCCGGGTTGGCTCATTGTTCGTCTTCCTCCATCTTCACATCCGACCTGAAGCTCCCTGTACTGGTAATCATGCCTTTGCTTTCCTTTAATTTTCGTTAAAAATTGTACCTTTCTTTTGAATTGCAATTTCTAGCTCTTATGGAACCCCAATCTAATGGAACCTCGAAATGGAGGCCTTCTCTACTCTGCTTATCATCCATTTTCATCATCTGCGTTGCAATTTCACTCAGTTTCACAACCACACACTATTACAAAACCCACCTCCTGAGATCGTCCCTCTCCTCCAGCTCAACCCTCTTCCACACCCTTCTAGGGTTTCTTGGCCTGACCCACAAATTCTCTTTGACCCAACTCAAAAAACCCATTTCCAGCTCTCCTCATTGTGTCCTCTGGATGGCTCCTTTCCTTTCTGGTGGTGGGTACAGCTCAGAAGCTTGGTCCTACATTTTGTCCCTTCGTGACCACATGAAAGCCCCTGGTTTCAAATTGGGTATTGACCATCATGGTGACCTTCAGTCTCTGGAGTTCTGGAATGGCTTGCCCCAACATGTCAGGAAATTGGCTGTTGAGCTTTACCAGACTGAGTGTAATAAGAATGAGACCATTGTGATATGTCATAGTGAGCCTGGTGCTTGGTACCCTCCACTGTTTCAAACCCTTCCCTGCCCACCAACTGGCTATGGGGATTTCAAGTTTACCATCGGTAGGACCATGTTTGAGACTGATCGGGTGAGTCCCGAACATGTCAAGCGCTGCAATCGGATGGATTATGTTTGGGTTCCTACTGAGTTTCATGTGTCCACGTTTGTAAATAGTGGGGTTGATCCGTCTAAGGTCGTCAAAGTTGTTCAGCCGGTTGATGTTGAGTTTTTTGATCCGCATAAGTACGAGCCATTAGATATGGCTTTCGTAGGGAAGTTGGTTCTAGGTTTGAAAAACCCCGATTTGAAAATGAAGAAAGAGTTTGTGTTCTTGAGTATATTCAAATGGGAGTACAGGAAAGGATGGGATGTTTTGTTGAGGTCATATTTGAAGGAGTTCTCGGGGATGGATGGGGTTGCCTTGTATCTACTAACCAATCCTTTCCACTCGAGTAGAGAGTTCGATAATAAGATAATCGGGTTTGTGGAGGATTCTGATTTGGAAAAACCAGTCGGTGGATGGGCTCCAGTGTACGTGATCGACACCCACGTAGCTCAAATTGATCTTCCTAGAGTATACAAGGCAGCCGATGCATTTGTCCTTCCTTCAAGAGGGGAAGGGTGGGGGCGCCCTATTGTGGAAGCCATGTCCATGGCACTGCCAATTATTGCCACAAACTGGTCTGGTCCAACCGAGTATTTGACAGAGGAAAATAGCTACCCACTGCCAGTTGATAGAACAAGTGAAGTTACCGAAGGGCCATTTCAAGGGCATCTTTGGGCCGAACCTTGCGTTGACAAGCTTCAGATTCTGATGAGGCGTGTCATGAGTAACTCTGATGAAGGCAGGGCTAAAGGGGAAAAGGCAAGGGAAGACATGATCAGAAGGTTCTCTCCCGAGCTTGTTGCACAGATTGTTGCTGATCACATACAAACCATACTGAACAAGAAAGTTTAGCTTCTGAAGACAGATTATGGAGTGGAACTTGAAGAGCCACATATCCAGTTTTGAATTGATGAGCGCTTTTCGATTTCAAGGTGAGTGTGAGCAGAAGTATCAAATTGTCAATTATAGCAATTTCATAAACCTTAACAATCTGACTTTGATGAGGACCACATAATGATGACTTGGTAGTGTCAAATACATGTATGTTAGACGTTGGTCTTCAGTAGTTTGCAACTGAATCATTGTGTTTTGTGTTTATCTATCACTACCAGAGGCTTTTAGTAACTTTTTGTTGTAATAATTAAGTCTTGACAGTTCAATTCTCTATTTCGCCTTTTAAAACCTTGTTAATTAAGAATAATAAATTAGATAATAATATATTAAGAAATTATTGGTTAATGTTGAAAATGACTATGATTAAGTAATTAGAAGAATGTAAAAATAAGAGTGTCTTTAAATGTGTTGAACAGAAGAAAACATCATAAAATTGGATAAAATATCATGAAATGATTGAAAACGTCACATACTTAACTTAGGTACTATTTTCCTTTTATAGAGAAGAACATTATGATGAGCCGATCAAATATTATGTCGTTATCATATTCATCAATAAAATGTTTTGCAACTTTGGCCCAAAATGTCACTTTGACCGGGACAGAGTTACAGTACAGATAAGAGTAGTTTTTCTATTCGAAGCTATTAGTGTTTTGAAAATTTCCAATTAGTTCTTAATTAATCTTTAATCAAATCAGTTAACAACGGATTAATCCAAGAGATTAACTTTTACAGAAATCACCTGAAAAGCCATATCACAAACTATAGACAACTAGCCAACAATATTATCTTTATATAAAATATAGATTAAGAGCAAAACAGTTAAGAGCAATAAAAGTGAAAACAAAAATAGGAAATATAGGCTCAATTGCATATGCATACCGATATTTTTATGTTTGAACACATATCACTGTTATAATATAATTCTGTTCGTTATCCCCATTTTACCCTTTCAATAACATTAAATTTTGTGGATTATTTGATTGCTTCCTTAGAAACCAATCAAAATGACAAAATAGAAAATTAGAGAATTCAAAAACCTAGATCCTGACATTTCTCTAATACTTTGGTTGGATATGTTACTGGAAAAAGTTCGATATACGACCCCAGCATCAAAGCGCTAGGAGGTCATCAGAGGATCCACCTCTATGGAGGAGATAGTTATATCCCGAAGACTAATAAGAAGGCGAGAAATGAGGAATCCGACTCGAACATGTTGTATCTACGACAAGTAATTTTCGTCGTAGAATCGATGTTTGGTATCGTGCGGTTTTATCCAAAGAGGACCTGGAAAGGCGCCAAGCCTCCTGCCTTTGTAGTGTCGTCAACTGACAAATACATTTCTTCCTCCTCCACGATCTCCGACGAGGAGGTTCCATGTCTGGAGGAGACAGATCACCTTCAACCAGTTGATTTAATAAATTCGCTTCCGTGTCTTCATTTTTGTATGTAAGGGAAATTTAGACAAATAGAGTTTTAATAGCTCACGTGTGCATGAAAATTTATTTTTACATCTGATTTATACGAATGTGTAACAAGTTAAAATATAAAGGTGATTATATTTTCATCTAAATTCAAAGGATAGGTAAGTGTTTCTGGTCAAAACATATTGGTATGTATATGTAATTAACCTATATATTTATTTGAGTGATCATATGTAGGATTTTAAGCCAGCACAAGTTGGGCCAAGTGTTAAGGATATATGTGAAATCCTAAGTTTGAAACTTGGTACATGTGAGTTTTCCCTTCGGATGCTGACAAATGTCTCGGTATTTCACATAAGGGGAAAGTCTCGTTTCTCATCCTCTCTTGATCGCATCTTGCTCCTTTTCATGAGTCAAGTCAGGCGTAAAATTCTTATTCTGTTGCTGGCTAGTTTTCCCCTTCTCGTCGAATCCTGAATCAAAATACAACTCTTGATCAAATACCTTCGGTTCTTTGGGCGTTTTCATGGTTCAGAGTTGAACCCTGACTGCATGCTTATTCAAAAAAGAACCCGTAATATAAAAATGATCTAAATGTGTGACACTAACATCTCATGGTTGCACGATATACATGTCATCGTCTTGAGGTGATGACGATATATGCGTATGCGGTGAGGACATCTAACTTTCAAGCGTCAACTTCTTCTCACTTGAAAGAAGTTGGTCAACCTAAAAGTTTATTTGTAGCCTATTACCTAAAATTTAAGCACCGTCTATAATTAACCTGAATCATAATATAAATTTTTATGACAATTAAAATTTGTACATATTAACATACTAATAACAATATACAATATATACTAACAATGTCAATTACAACATACAGTTAATATCATCAATACCAATTTAAGCATACTAATAATCTAAATTCTAAGAACAGTCATGTATGATGATTTGAACTAACTGAAATACAAATATCACTCTTTTAATACTACTAATTCTTATCGTAGAGGTTAATGGACATAAACAAAGGAAATTAAAATTGAGTACTAATAACGAAATAATGCGTTGAATACCAAATCCGTTGTAGTCTAGTTGGTCAGGATACTCGGCTCTCACCCGAGAGACCCGGGTTCAAGTCCCGGCAACGGAA
>JAYMTP010004573.1:0-14724 GCA_036897365.1 Geranium brycei
ATGGACGAAATCACATATGATTACGGTAATAATACCTAAATTTTTGACCGGGTTTAAATTGAAATTAATTCTAATTGAGCCGGGTTCAAATTGAAATTACTTCTAATTGAGTCGAATTTGACTGGATTTGACCGGGTTGGACCGCGTTGACCGAACTTTGACTGAGTTTCGACCAAATCGTCTCGGTGAGGCTGAAAATCCCGAGTTCTCGGCCAGTTCCCGGCGAGTACGGGCGAGTTTCATAACACTGAGAGAGCGTCTATCTCTTTAAACTAATTTAACTCCAAAATATTTTCTATCTTATTCCCTAATCTCGGCAGGTATATATATATATACATGCAAAGACTTTCAATTCTAATCCACTAGGACTCACTCTCCAAACTAGATACAACTAGAACTCTTTCTCCAACTAAATCAATCCAAACTAATATAATAATAAACTAAAGAGAATAATAATAATAATAAAATAATGTCGGAGCTATCCATGACCCGGACTCCTAACATAACTCAGTCATGCGGACAAGATCAGGTTGCTTTTACAGTATTAGGGTGCTTCGGATATCTTTTTCATGCATAATATGATATAAGGAGAATTTTTTATACAATTTACGACACAAAACTAAATTATATCAGTAGAAACTAAGTTGCCCAAGCATCAAAAGTTAAAACTTGTTTCAGCTCTGTCCTATAACTTTTTCTATTTGAAGAAGCTCAACTTTAGAAATGAGAAATAATGAAGGCAATGAAATCCACTTAGAAGAATACAATCATCTTTTGATGTTTACTTGTCACTGTCCTTGTACTACTCTATTATGACAAAAGATATCTATTTGTTACAAGTCCTCGAGATTTAGAACTGTTAAACTATTAAATGATACCTAAAGTTATCAATTTCGTTATGGGATCTGGGTATTTATTTACCTTGATATTTTCCTCTGGCTTAGGGAATATCAAAAATGGATTAAGCTCTTCTTCTGTTGGCTGTTCTGGAGTTTCAACAGCAACATTTTTATCCTGAAAAGTAGACGTAAGAAAGGATTAGAATTAACTTAGCTTTCAAAAAGTTCAGATACATTCAAATCGAAGAGTCTTCTCACCTCCACTTTTACAGGCTTCTCCTTCTTCTTCTTCACAGGTTTTTCATTATCTGCTGCAGTCCTTTCACCAAGTAGTTCGTATAGCTTGGCATCTACGATTTGCTGTTAAGGATGCCACCAAAGACAGAAAAGTCATAAAAACATTTGCAATTAACTTAAGAGTATTACAAGTCCAAGGGTATATATAAGTGATAAAATCAAGGCAACCATCACCTTAACAATCTTTGGATCAGCCCATGGAAGCTTCTTACGAACATGCGCAAATAAATCGCCCACTAGAGACAAAACAAGGTGTTGTCAACTTCAATAAGAATGAGAGACCAGGCATTTGGACATGCACCAAGAGTCAGAAGTTTGACAGCAAAAATAAATGGTAGTGGAAAATCCCCATCCCATAAAACATTTTATCCACTAATGCGGACCATTAATCTCAGAGAAAAAAACATGTATGAAAATACATGTCAGTGATCAAATGATTAGAAATGACTCAATAATATTTCATAAAAAAGTTGCTTTTCATTCTTTCTGATTAGCAGTTTGAGGATCAGATCCAGTAAACTGCAAAAGTAGTTCAAAACATGCTACTCATATTTGGAATTCAATCATTGTAAGCGATATAGTGCAAGGAATCACGTAATGTTTGCACTATAATAATCAGACAAAGCACCCTTGCATTTGAAAAAGAATGAAAACAGTGAAGATGATTAATGTCGTGATAATTACACACCATTTGTTCTGTATCGTTGCTCCAAGATAGAACTCTTATTTTCTTCAAAAATTCCATTAACGGCACATTCAATATCTTTGACAGAAACTTCAACTCCTGTTCACAAGTACAGTCTAATTATTATTGCCTAAAGGAAACTTTAAAAAGAAAAGGTTAAAATAACAGAGATGCTTATAAGATAATTTTAACTCCGATCAGAGTAGGCAAGTTTCTTCCCCGCCCTGATCAGCATTTTTGTCTGGAGAACCTCATAAAAACTATTTCATAAACATCAATATAGGCTATGTAGCATCTACCGAAATAAAGGGTCAATGTGAACTGGCAAAATGAACGGGTAGAGATGAAAGAAAAGGATTATCAATCATACCCACACCACATGCTTCTTCAAATTCAGTGAACTTAAAACTCTCTGACCCAGTAGCCGTGAAAAATGAAAATGTAGCTTCCAACTGAGCAGGAGTTTTAATCTGCAAAAGTGAAATTGTGTAAGTTATATAGTACAATCAAAGCTTTCTCAATGGGACTCCTCATTTTGTACTGCACACCAAAAATATTTACTGCAGTTATGAGTAATTTTTTTATAAAAAAATTAACTTTCAAAGACTATACACTGCCGAGAATAACAAAAAATTTATTTACATAAATAGGCATGACTGCAAAAGTAGGAGTAAAAAGGATACAGTTTTTCAAACCTTGGTTGAAACTATGTAGTTGAGCAATGTCGGACGGTGCACAAGGGCATTTGCTGGGAACTTTGTAGCAACCTGTCATAATGCAACACATTACCCAAAGTAATGTTTTTTTTTATGAAATTAAAAAAGGTCCATTTGATCCAGCAATAAATTGCTAATATCAAAAGAAACACAGGAATGATGTTGCTGTAACTTTGTGGTTCTAATCAGGACATTGAGATTGCATTAAAGCACACCATGTTCTCTCAAGCAGTCCGTTCAGAAATTCATATTATACAACATGAAAATGCATTACACAAAAACTCTACTGCCCATGCTTCAAGTACAGAATTGGAGCAAAAGTATAAGCAAGAATATGTGAAGAGCACAATTACCGTGTACAGAAGATTCCCAATAGTGCGGTCGCATCCATCAGTAACAGCAGCCTGAAAACCAGATTTGAGTTACAGTCGAGGATTGAGAAAACAAATTGGAGGGGAAGCAAAAGAGTTGAGAAATGGAATCAGAAAAATGAGATTGGGATTGGATACGTACCTCGTGAATAACGGCGGTGAGATTGGAGGTGACCTTGTTGTTGGCGACGGTGTTTTCAGCAGTGCGCTTGTCAAGGCCAATTTTGAGGAACAGCTCCAGAGAGCTCTCGTCCTTGAGACCTCCCAATCCCATTGTTGCTCGATCAATAGACGACGATAGAGATTAGAGAGAGATGATAAAAGTGTAAAACCCTAGTTTAGTTTAGTACAAGCTGAATATGAGATTTTTAATCAAAGGCGTTATGTTACCATGTAAATGTAAACGTTAATGTCACGTGGCACGTGGTTTTAAAATTGGTTAATATATATAGTTGCTGAATTTTGTGGAAACATACCTATTTTATTTATTTTGATGAACAAGCAAATGGAAATGTCAGAAACAAGCAGCCAACGCGGTAAGCACCGTGCGCCTCAAGTGAAGTCAACTCCATTTTATATTCTCTCTTTCTTTCCAAAACCAATTCATCCCATTTCTATGGACTTTACTCCTCAATATAATAATCATAATAGTTACCAGAGGTTCATGTAAACATGAGGAATTACCATAAGAAATAAATATTACAAATAATAATACTTAAATACACTCTGATATTAATTTTTAACACATAACTATACTTAAGATGTTTATGGAGTTGGATTTCAAGTTGAACTGCTTAATTTATTTACTCATTTCATATTAAAACTCTTCTGAAATCTAACATATTTTCAAAAATACCCCGATTAATTAATGATACTAACATTCCATTCAAATATGTTGTTTTTTATTTTTTTTCTCAGTTATTTGAAAATTACATAAATATTCCTCATTCTCACTCAAACTCTCCATGCACCTCACCTCTCCGTCATATCACGCCCCTCCTTGGCGAGGTAGACAGAGCCGATGTCTCTTGAGTCAAGTCGACATGCATGTTATCAAATTTGGGAGTTTCTTGATGTTTCAAAGGATGATCTCAGTGTTCTAAATCACGATGATGAAGTGAAGTATCAAAGTTCAACTTCTGATTTCACATCTAACTAGTATTATTTAGGCGGCGGTGTTCTGACTCAAATAGGCGAAAACCCATTGACAGTTGGTGCTGCTGAGAATTAGTTTGTGTCAAATGAGAACAACACAATTAGTTTGGAATACATGAAAAGAAACAATAAATTGAGATGTCATTAAAAGATGCAATGATATAAAGATCCGATCATGCCCTCCTCTTTCTTTTACCAAAATAAGAATAATTACACAACTGTCCCTTTTATCCTCTTTTAACTGAAAGTGCATAGAATTAGAATCATGGGATGTGACACTTCCATCCATGTATTATTACTATATAATATAGAGATTTCTCTCATCATCCAAAACACAAACTGATCACACCCAATATTATCCCTATATAATTAATAAACTCACAAAGAACTTGAGCCAACATATAAAGTAAGCAGATTTAACACCCTCCCCTCCCCTCCCCTCCCCTCCACTGCACTCCAAACTTGAGCAATGACAGCAACATGGAAAATCACAAAGCCGTCAAGAACCTACTATTCACTCCTGCCCGGTACACCTGCAACTCATCCGATTCAGCTGCTACACTGATCTCTGTATATGCAGGCACAAATATGGCTTCACCCTCTTTGATGCTTTCGTTTTCCGAAAACCCTACCTTCATTGTTCCTCTCCCAGCTATGACCAAAAAGAGTGACGGTCCTTGCACCGACGGAAACACAACTGATGCAGCTTCTGGAAGAACACACCTGTCAAGTTCGAATTCGTCAAAGGGTGGGAGGTACCTTTTTGTGTATAGATTCACCGGAACCCCTCGAATGATTTCAGGAAACCCCTGCCATAAATAGTTATTATGAGATAGCTTATAACTTAGGCATTGGAAGCACAATCTAACAATGCGATCAAGCTTGGCGATAAAAAGTTATATTTCTACTGATAGATCAGGAAAACAATTATCTTGGATAAAAACAGATGTCATTATGATGAATAATATCAATACGATTCTACAAGGCATTTCACTTCAGTTATAGAATTAAATATTTCTCTAATAAATCAATTTTTATATGCTACAAAATTAAGGTAAATCTCAATAAATAACTTAAATATTTGGTGAAAACACATTACATATGTAACAAGAAGCAAGATGCATATTTTGGAATAGCGTTAACTGTCAGCATCAATACGCCCTAAAATGTTATGTCAATGCTCAAAACATTCACATATATGATACAGGTAATAGGATAGATATGAAGGGGTTTGTTGGCATTCATTCAAAAATAACTAAGTGTAGCCAATTATAAGAATTAGGGTGAACTATTTTATGTTCTTCAATAAAAATACCTGTTTGTATGAGAGCATTGAAATAAGTGTTGGGATATCCCTGAGCTTAGAGGTAAGGCCAGCACGAACAACATTATCAGAGGTTGCCATGCACTCAACACATTCACCACAGATATACGCATGAGGTTCATTTGGTCCCAGGTAGAGAGCTTCACCACGGTCTAGCTTTACATGGTTCAAAAGGAATGATGCTATGACACCGACATCAGAAGGATATTGACATTCTAGTCTTAGCATCAACCGCTCCTTATCTGTTAACTGCCTTCTCTGATCAGTCAAAATAAAATATTATGTTTAGAAACATAGTGAATCAAGCATGTGCAAATGGGAAAGAAATGGATTGGAAAATGACTTCTGCATAAGTGGACACAAATAAATACAAGCCCTGCAATTATGAATTTTTTTTTTTCATTTCTATAGGGCATATTGAGGCCCCAATCAGAAAACAATATTTAAAATAATTAAAGACAAGTAAACTACTTCATGATCCATTTTTGTAACAAAATTAGTGGTGGCTGGTGATTGCAATTATATCGAGAAATTAAAATGCCTTCTCTAACAAAAAATTGAGGGCATGATTTGTCAAATATAGCCCTAAAGCAGTAATTAAGGTGGACATGGGCAATGCAGATCAGTCTAGTTATTATACGCACCTTTTTCTCCAAATTCATTCGCCTCTTCATTTTGGATATTGTCTCACAAATTGTGTCTTTACTTAATGACATAATGTGAGTGAAGACGAACTCTATTGCAGCTCTTAATTTCTCATTCCCATCTCGCTCGTGGAGATTTAAAATTTGCGTCACATCATTGGTCCCAAACAGATCTGAAATTTCAGGAACATTACAAAGAACCCCCTTAAGCTCCTGAAAATTAAATTTTCAAAAAGTATAACTAAATCAGATTAATCCTTCAAGAAGATCCAAGTTTTGTAATAACAATAACCAGATTAAATATTCTCTTTTTTTCCACCCATCATTAGTTTTCTTACCACAAACTGCACTGTATAGTTAAATGATGCTTTTGACAATGTTAAGTGCATAAAACTTTATGCATGAGGAATTAACTAAGGGCTATTTAAAATACTGATAACAGAGGAATATGACAATAGAGCACAATGACAAGGAACTAGTTGCTGCTTCTAGTAGCCAGCTTTATTTTGTGCATGTGGTGCTGTGCCAACCCATCAAGAAAAAATAGCAACTTAAGAGAGGCCTTGATACAAGGCCTGTTTTCTATACTTCTCTGAAGCCTTATAATCAAACTATATATGTAGGATTGAGCAACAAACTCACCCATATCTTGATAGAATTGCAAACCTTACCAACAAAACAATGTGCTATGGACTCTACGACTAAGTCATTAGAAAGCCCACCAACAAAACTATGTCCTTGAATTGACAGCCATTTTCAGATAAGATACTAAACAAAGATTACAAATGTTTAGTTTTGACTCCTGAGTCATGATATTGTGCTCGCATTAAAGAATTAGAGATAAAATCTAAAATTAGCCATTCACAACTCATATATTCAGTAGATCGTTCTATTTCAGCAAGAATGGGGAACTTGAAAGAAGACAATGAGGTGGACTGATCACTAAAGCATTTTAAGATGTTAACCGAACTACATTGTTTCCATAGCAAGAAGAAAGTTAACCATTACTGATAGAGATTTTTCCTTCACCTGAGGATTCCTTTTGGAATGCTACCTCTCTTGGAAACAGATGTACAGACCAACCAATCATTTTAAGATAAAACCATGGACGAATTAGAGAACAATCAAACTCATCCTACAGAACCTTCATCTTTACGGGGAACTATAAATAAGCTCGATCAATGAAACTTCTTCATGATCGATCAACTCTAACAGAAGCAGTGCTCTTCATCCATATGAAGCTATTCTTGTCTCTATATGTACCATCTTACCTCTATTGTTATGTATAGGAACTCATCTAAGCAATTTGGAGACATAATTTGTTATCTGATTGACAAGACCATCCACTAGGTATATTGCAGGCAAAATTGTCCACTTCAATGGTACTCCATTTTATGCAGCCACATGTTCTACATGTCACAATTATAGTTGTCCTTTAGATTTAAGCTGCATAACTATCAAGCTGTATATACCAGGAAGGTAGTATTTCAAAGGCATATTTCACAATATGAAGTTTTCTATTTTGAGTTAGACGTTCAGTAAACTATTTAACTCCAATAGCTTCTAAAATGAAGTCCTTCACTTTAGAGTGAGACAGATCCTAATTCTTCTAACCCCACTAGCTTCTGACAAACTGATAGCAGTTGACCAACTAATGGTTACATAAACCTCAGGGCCAGTGAACCAGAAGGTTTAATAGAGAGGAAGAATAGTACTTGAAAATAACTCATCCAACACCCGAACAGAAGAAAATTTATTTGAAACCTTATCAAATACACAAAATTGTAGCTGATACTTCTACTCTAGCTAGAACATGGAAGATCAGGCATCCAAAAGAGAACGTAGAATTCATAATAACCAAACAAACAAGAAAGGTTGCATGCACCAAGTCAATATCACAGGTATGGCATTGCACCACTTGAATGCTGATAATCAAATCATGCACAAACACAGACCACATTACCGCACCAGATACTTTCAAATTTCTTGAAACACCACAACCATAACAAAATTTGATCTACTCGCAATTTCAGATAGAGTTTTGGATGTGAGGACCACGAGAATTCGCAGTGTTGTCAATTCATCTTGGGAGGCATCAATCATTACAAGACCAGAGCTACCATAGAATGCTAATGACAACCATGAAGTGAAATCTACTAAAACTGAACCATGTAAATAAGGACAATAAACAACGTCAACATCAACATCAAGATGATACCTTGAGACTAATAAACCCACAGAGAGCCTCGAAATCAGTATGTGCCACTGCCATTTCAGGCTTGTGATTAGCATCCTTATAAATAGAAGGCTGCAACTTGTGAAGAGACCTCGCACCTTTCTGATCCGGATGAACCTGCATTGACAATGCCTTCTCAATCGAAAGCACCTACAAGAAAAGAAAAAAACGGATTGTAGTAAGATGGGGCAAAACTCAGGTAAATTTATGATTCCGAACCTAGGAATTTTCAATGCTCTACCAAACAAATAAAAAAATCAATAATTTAATACTCAGATCTTCTCAATCATTCCCCTAGGAACCCAACCACTAAATCAACATCTAAAACAGAAAATGTCGGTGATACCCAGAAATCAAATCTCATGAAAAAGACGAAAAGAGCACCTTCAACAAGAAAGGAAGATCACCACCCCATTTCTTGAAGACCTTGTCGCCCAGCACATTGGGGTCCTCGGAGATCCAGGACTTGAGAGAGAGAGACCCATTTTGGCTTTGATCCACAAAAGCTGGACCCGAGACGTGGGTTCCGATCCAGAACTCGGCGTAAGGAGTTTGGGGGTCAATTCGGGACCCAGAATTGAGGGAGAAGAGTCTGGCGACCTGCGAATTGTGGCCAGCGATGCCCCATGGGTAGTTCTTGATTGTGCACCTCAATTTCACAGGTCTGTGCCTCTGCTTTCTGGGCTTGGCTCTCTGTAAATCGTGGTTCTCCATGCCTTCTTCTCTGGCTCTCTGAGCTACACACTGAGGTGTCGATTGAGACCCATATGTTTAGGAGCTGAGCATTGCAGTTAGGGCTAACAGTGGAGGATTGGGGATTTGGGTTTCGAATTAGGAGATGGAAATGAAGTGTTTTGTTTCAGACAATTGTAGATTGAGGTTTTAGAGGTTGATTACTAACAGATTATTAGCTTTTTCCGTTGAATTTTGAAGGGAAATAGGTAGAAACTAACAGTAACTGCTAAATTAATTTTTTGCAACTTTTAATGATTTTTTAAATAAAATTACGATTAACTGTATTTTTTCTTAGATGAAATTATGGTAAATAAAAAATGATAATCACCACATTTAACTATGCATTTTTTAACTTCTTTCAAAAAAAAAACTATGCATTTTTTAACTAACGCATTAGGATAAGTGGTGAATTCACTAAATATACATCTTTTACAGTTTAATTTATGGTTTGATATCAATGAGTGATATATGACTTAAGTTTTATACTAAAATACCGAAAGTGTCTTTAATCCTAACAATAAAATAAGATGTTAAAACTTAATGGTGAGACATCATCTTTCTAGCACGAATTTGAAATTTCTCTCCAACGAGACTAGCAAAGTAAAGGCATTAGATCAACGGATGTCGATGAACTCGTTGGTGGGGGCAGAGAAGTGGAGGAGCCAAAATGTGGAGTTCTCGAGGTGGGGCGACATTTTGCGGAAGGCGGCATTTGTGATGATGTTGAAGACACATTTAACGAGATTTTTGCATGAAACTTTAGGGTGAGTGAGAGGAATTTCTCAAGAACTTACTTTGTGTCGTCGATGATGCAACAAGGTGGGCGCTTGTAGGGGTTGGACCTAGCCCTAGTGGCTTGACAAATGAGGGAGATGAGTTTCTTTTTCTTGAATTTGAGCTCATAAACGTTGCCTAGCCCTAGTCGATTGGAGATTTGAGATGGTTTGACGAGATAAAGAATAATTAGTGACGTCATGATGTTGATACACCCTTCATTTAAAAGTAGTTTTTTTCCTCTCAAAAGTATTCATAAGATTAATTTTAACCTCAAATTTAGCATTGTTAATATTAGTAATACAAAAAATATGTTAATTATTTTTTATTATGTATCTATACAAAATAGAATAGTTAACCGTGATAACTATTAACACTTTTTTAGTTTACCATGATTTTACGTAAAAAAAAATTATATAGTTAGTCGTGATAATGTGTCATTTCCCCTCTTCTTAACATCTTTAAATATTCAACTATTCATAAATAACGAGAGATAGATTATCTAAAATATCACAAATATATTGTTTGCGTACGAGTGTGTGGTGTTTAGTTAGAACCGATTGAGATGATGTGGTCATATCAAACATACATTCTAATATCGTTTTCCCACGATTTAGGCCAATTGCCCCTCGGGTTTGCATAATTTATGATCATATATGTGTCACTTTGCCTTCATGGCTATTTATGTGCTTGAGTTCAAGAACAGATCAAAACGGGACGCAAAACAGACAGCGAGGGGAAAAATGATGAAATTGAGCTTGTCACGGTTTGGCTGTAACACTCATCATAGACCAGAACAGTCCGTGACACGAGCAATGCCCATGGCCCAAACTCGTTACAGGAGGCAAGAGTTAGGAGGAGGTGTCACGGGCATTATGTCACGGTAGTGACATGTGTAGGCTAGAATGTGTGACATGTCTTATAACGATCGTGACACACATGGTGTCAAGAAGCAGAGATTGAAGAGGTGTCACGAGTTAGATGTAACGGCCATGACACCAAGACGATCAAAGCCGTGACAAGTCACAAAGACGCAGAGGCAACATGGGACATGTCACGGTTGTGACACTTAAGTAGTCGAGGTTGTGATAGTCAAATTGACTTAATTAAGACTTTTTCTCACGCACGTTTGAAAAACATCTAGCATTGAGAGAAAACATGGAGAGCGACGACCAGAGAGCAAGGAGGCGAATTTGAGACTTCGAGAGGAGTTGCATGTCTGTTGAAAGCGATTTAAGGTATAAGGATCACTCGAGCATAAACCAAGATACAATTGGGTGAAATTCATGTGTTCATGATCGAAAACCTTAACAGGTTTAGGGTTTCAAATTCTTATCTTTCTTGTTATGATTGTACCCCATTGTTGATAACACTCGATTCTAGCACCATGATTATAGGTTAAACACCCCTAATCATGTGTACTAGGTCAAATTTTAGATTATATGATTTTTGACTTCTATTCAATTTGGATACATATTATAATTGTGAATTGTGTATTATAATGCCCGTGTTTGACTTTGACGAACCTTAAATGCATGTGTGAGTTAAGATGTTGTGCTTGAGAGGGACGGTGGGCAACCGAAAAGTCGTAATTCATAAGTTTCAACTCTTCGGACCCTCATCCCTTAATTGTTGTTCGTTGTGCAAACTCGAAATGCTCACTGCTATGAGAGGAACATAAGGCCTCACAAATTTAGGCTGACTCTGAGACCAAGTGGAGTCGGTATTTTTGCAGGATTTGAATCCTTTATAATTACTTACTTCATTGACTCGTGTTGATAATTCTTATAATATGAATGACCTAGCATCTGTGATTGCTTGAACTTTAATTATTTCTCATGGTTTTCTGCTCTTTCTCAACTGCTTATTTGTAGTCTCAACTGTTACAATCCTCCACTTTACAAATTAAGTATGTTACTTTACATTTATAACAATTATTGAATTGAGTTAACCCACATTGATACTTGTATATTCGACCTAAACTTTTCGGCTATCATTTTTAACGTCTGCATGAGTTTGCGTATAATCGTGTACGTATAGACGATTGTCTATGGGCGCAACAAGTTCTTGGCACTATTGCCAGGGACCAAATGTTAAGTTTAATTTAATTTTTGTTATTATTCAATTAAACTTTAATATATGAAATTTGAATTACATGTGCGTGAACGTGCATTGTTAGATAAATAATTAGTTCATAAACGTAAATCAAATAATTAGATAATTAAATTGGACAATCATGCAAGATAGAAACAAATAAACTACACGATACAAACATATTCAAAATAATACATCAATTTTATTGATAATAATCATACAATACGAAAAATTATAAATAAATATCATAGAACATGGAATTGGTGTGGGACCGGTTGATGGAGACAGAATTGGGTTTCGTCGAGGCACAGTAGTCCGCTTTCCTTAAAACGATTATTGCCCCGTATGGGTAACTCGCTCCCAGGATACAACGACGAATGAGATCGAACTCTAACCGTAATGCAGAGGGTAATCGAGGAGGAAAAATTTGACAGAGGTTCGACGACTAGGATTTTTGCCGTATATGACCCTTGAAGTAGGCTTGATATTTATTGGAGAAACGGTTAGCCGAGGAAAAGGGAAAGAAAATTTCACCAATTATTTTCATTTGGAAATAAGACTTTTAGATAATTCTCAAGAAATTCCATTAATGGCAGTGGTAACTTTATTTCCACTTTTACAAATCGTAGAATATTATTTCAAATTTCATAAATTGAAAAAAATATTTATTTCCAAATTTACTACTTTGAAAAATATTATTCCCAATTTCACAAATTGAAAAATATTTATTTTCGAATTTACTAGTTTGAAAATTATTCTGGGCCTGAGCAAAAATGTGGTGGGCTTTCGGCCCCCAAATTTTCTGCACAACGCGACTTTCTCAACAACACCATATCAAGTGACCAACTTTAAGGTTAAATTTCTCATTCACCTCTTGTCTGTTTAGAGCTTGCGATATATCGTTGAAAATATTTCACTTCCTAGAATTTGTAAACGTATTTTACATCATTCAAGACCGAGTCTAAGTATTTTGAAATCACAACTCAAGTTGACACAATCGCAAGTTAACACGATCACAAGTTACACATGTGCTATTTTGGGATGAAAAAATAGCATATCAATAA
The DNA here is from genome assembly GCA_036897365.1 of Geranium brycei. NCBI lineage: Eukaryota > Viridiplantae > Streptophyta > Magnoliopsida > Geraniales > Geraniaceae > Geranium > Geranium brycei. Next base: position 12,935 of record JAYMTP010004573.1, read on the forward strand.
CTAAAAGAATAGATAATTGCAAAAACTAATTGTTAAAATTAGATATTTTGCAAGTCTTACCGATTGTATTTTAGTGCATGTCCTACATGACATGCATGTACCTTAATAACTTTCATTAATGACCAAATTAAGATTAGTTTATTATATATAATTGTAAGATGCATGTTGGAAAAATTGATTAATTTAATAATCAATTCACTCATTAAATTTTGTGGTGTGAGGTGTGGAGTCGGTGGCCCGAATGGAAGTGATGGTTTCCGGAAGATGATCAGATTGACATGGGAGGTTAGAATGATAATCGAATAGCGAGAACTCGTTTCAATACTTCTGTTTCATTAGAGATTACTCTTTATATCTTTATTAGAGTGTAACTATGTGTTGTCTTATGTACTATGTAATTTGTATATTGGTTAGGTTTTAGGATGGTGTATTGTATGACCGTCTTTGTTCATTTTGAGCTCTCGCTTGGAAGTGAATATGCGTTTAGTTGTTATACTCACTCTATTATACTTATTACAGACAATTACTAATAATATTCTGTGTATTCAAAAAAACAAGAAAAATGAAAGGACACATTTTCACTTTTAATTTCTTTTGTTAGATTGTTTTGTATAAAAGAATAAGGAAAAAGCAAAGAATGTATATTGGATATTTCTTAACGAAATAACATTATGTGATACTAAATCAAATTGATATACGTAGAATTATAATAAAATACAACTAAAGATTGTCAATTTTTCATATTGCAAACCGAAACATACAAAATATTAGTTATATCACAAGAGAATAAATTAAGGGTATTTTAGACAATTAACCAATCTCAATCTATTATATATATAATAGCAATACGTAGTGGTTGCTTCAAATGAGTCCATTCACAAGTTCCTGCATTCTGGAGAGTTAGGAGAAAAAAATCTTTGGCCTCTTAGTTGAATATCTTTGGTGTAACACATGACATAGCTAGAATAGAATAAGACAATTCACAATTTCTTGCTTCTCATCATTTAGAATAAAAAAAGCTCCTGATATGTGCGTTACTGTCAACCAAGACCCTCTCTCTCCCCCCTTCCATTAATCTTTACCCAATTTATTGATATTAATTCAGATTGATTGAATCACACATATAATAACAATATAATGAATAAAAATTAATGGTCAATTAACTCTAACAGTTAAGCAATAATTTCCTATCAAATTTTTATGTTGTTATTACCAATTTCTAAAATCGGTTATACACAGAATAATTGCCGATTCATTACTATAATTTGACCAAATAAGATTTTATTCTTCATTTTATATGAAATATTGTTATATATTTCATAGTACATGTGCATTAATGTGTTATGTATTTGTCAATCATTTAAGTAATCACAAACGTCTCTATGCTTCTTCGTCTTTTGAACAACGTTAATATGAAATAACGAGCATGCCTAGAGGTACGCTGCCAAACAAACTAATCATATGAGCCAAGATTTTACACAACTTGTTTTTACGTTTAAGGCCACGACCGTTAAACGCCCAAATATAGGTAGAAGTCACGAGATTATTGCAAAGTTATTTGCCTTAACATGAAACTGTTAGTCTACTGCCTAGCGCTTATTGTATTTGGGAAAGTAAAGATACTCTGCTTCACACGTGCAATTCAATTTTTGTTTGCATTAACATGATATTGCTTACTGGTTTATAATTTAAATTATTTCACATGTTCTATATTTATAATTCATGTATTTGATAAAGTCAACTTTCATTTATGGTTTTAGTTGATAGTCCCTTAATCAAGACTACATGCT